>PVKS010019552.1:24143-38290 GCA_004027875.1 Aplodontia rufa
GGAGTAGGGGGGTTATCAAAGCAGTTGGGAACAGGGAGTAGTTAAAGGGGGGAGACCATGAACTAGCATCAGCCTCAACTTACTTTGTCAATATCCTTATGTTCATGAATGTAAAACAATTCCCTCCAATATGTAAGACTATGTTGAACAAATAAAAAAGAAGTATAATTTGCAAATATTAAAAAAAGAAAGTATATCTGTGCTAATTATACTTCTCGTTACTATAACAAAGTAACAGATAAGCAACTTTTTTACAGTTATAACTAATGTAATTTTTTATTATAAGTTTTTTTTATTAGTACATTAATATTGTACATAATGATGGGATTTGTTGCTATATATTCACATATGTACACAATATAACAATATAATTTTTCCAATATTCCTCCCAGCACCAGCATTCCCCTCTCCTTCCCAGCTCCTGGTCCCTTGCTTCTGCTGATCACCCTTTGAAATTGATTGTATGGGAATTATTTAGTTTTCTAGGGGTGCACAATGTATTTTTCCCCCTTAACCTTCCCTTTTTTCCCATACACTTTTTTTTAAGAGAGAGGGACAGTGAGAGAGAGAGAGAGAGAAAATGAGAAACAATTTTATTCAGTTTTTCATGTGGCCTTCGTTGCTCCGAGACTTCACTGCGTACATGGTGCTGGGGTTTGAACTCGCATACTCTCGCATGCAAGGCAAGTGCTGTAACCGCTAAGTCACCGCTCCAGCCCCCCTTGCACAACTTTTAAAGAGGAAAGATTTATTTTGGTTCACAGTTTTGGAGGTTCCACGGTCACTGGGAGCCATTGATTTTGGGTATGTGGCTGAACAACATCATGGCAAGGAGCTCATCATGGAAGCAAAGAGAGAGAAAGAGGAGAAGCCCAGGTCAAATATCCCCTTCAAAGGCATGCCTCCAATTACCTTACTTCTTTCTACTAGGCTCCATCTACCTCTTAAATGTTCCACCATCTCCCAATAGTGCCATGCTGGAGACAGAAACTTTAACACCTGGGCCTCTGGGGAACATTCTAGATCCAAACTAAAATAGCAACAAAACATGTATATAATGCCTATAGACAACTTTGAACTCTAAAACCACAGCTTATGCATTCTTTTCTAAAGTCCAAGAATATTTACAAATACTGAAATGTTCTAAGTCACAAAGAAAATTTTATAAAATTCTGAAGAATGGAAACCTAAGGCCTAAGCCATATTTTTTGACCCTAAAATAAGAAACCTACAAATTAATTATTAAAAAATTAATTATAAAAAATAAGAAAGCTACAAACTAATTATAAAAACACAATGAAATTAAATAAATCAGCTTGATTGAAATATCTTTCTAAATAAAAATAAAATAAATTTTCAATTATAGATTGGATAAAAATTATGAATAGTGAGAAAACACTTGGGGTGCATGGCATTGGATTTGTAGATTATTTCTTAGGAATGATACCAAAAATACAGGCGATAAATAAAAAAAAATAAAACAGACTACATCAAAATTTAAAACTTCAGGACATCACAGCATACAAGATATAGAGAGGAAATGACAATATATAGAATGACAGAAAATATTTGCAAATCATATATCTGAGATCCACTTTCCTTGGATGTTCTGTGGTGTAATTTGGTCTCTAGGAATATTCCCTGCTTTTATTGAGATAAATCCACACTTTGATAAAGGGATCCTGGAAATGTTTTCAAATCTTCCACACTGTCACCTCCTAGCATATGGGGAGGCTCCTAGTGAACTCGTAAGCACCCTCTTTCTGTTGGCCTCCAGCTCTAAAATTTATGGCAAACATGTTCCATAATTTGTAGTTTGGGATTGTGAATTTGATGGTAATTATGTGTTAACATGGATAGGTTAGAATACCTATTTATTTAATTAAGTACCAATCCAAGTGTCACTGTGAAGTTTTTTTTCTTTTCTTCAGAGAGAGGGACAGTGAGAGAGAGAGAAAGAGAAAATCAATTTTGTTTAGTTTTTCATATGCTTTTCATTACTCTGACCCTTAATTAAATATGTGGTGCTGGGTTTCAACTCCATGTTCTTGTGCATGCCAGGAAAGTGCCATAACCACTGAGCCACTGCTCTGGCCCCACTGTGAAGGTATTTTGCAGGTGTAGCTAAGATTTATAACCAGTGGTTGGAGAAGTGACTCAGCAGTAAAACACTTGCCTGGCATGCACAAGGACCCAAGTTTGATCCCCAGTATCACAAACACAACTAAGGGGAGGAAAAACAAAAATCAGATAAAGAAATAAAATTAAATCTCTCATTAAAAAAAGATCTATAATCTGTTTAAGTAAAAGAGATTACCTTTGATAATGTAGATGGGCCTCAACCAACCAATTGAAAGACCATAAATGCAAAAAAGAGGTTTCCCTAAAGAAGAAATTCTGCCTGAAGACAGCAACATCAACCCTGGCCTGAGTCACCAACTTACTAGCCTGGCCATCAGATTTCTAGTCTTCACAATCACATAGCCAATTCCTTGAAATAAATGTGTGCATGTCTATATATATGGTGTGTGATGAAAATATCATTTTCCATTCTGTATCCTGTCTTTTCACTCTATGGTATCTTTGATGAGCAGAACTTATTAATTTGAACCTATCAATCTTTTACCTATCATAGTATATACTTTTTGTTTAAATCTTCCCCTACTCTAAAATCTTAGACATTCTCACACATTTCTCAAAGCCTTAAAGTTCTAATTTCACATTTACATATATTCCAATTGAAATTACTTATAAAAAAATATGATATGAGAGAGAGTGGAGCGATTGCTTAGCGGTTGGAGCACTTGCCTGGATTCAAACCCCAGCCTCACTTACACAGCTAAGTATCAGAGAAACAAAGGCCAGATGAAAAACTAAATAAAGTTGATTCTCTGATTCTCTCTCCCTCTCTCTCTCTAAAAAAATGATATGAGATAGGACTCCAATTTCATTTTGTTTCGTATGTTCTACCAATACTCTCAGCACCATTTAATGAATAGTATATCCACCCCAACCACACACATCTGTTTGAATTTGGCCTTTCTCACTTAGCACATTTCTACATAGGTACAAATCTGTTCCTGGGTTCTCTATTGTCCTGTCATTTTTAAATCCAAAATTCTACCATTATTCTCAAAAGCTTATATAATACTAAGATACTTCAGATCTGTCTGTCATCAATTATCAAAGATGTGGCATGCTTCTTGCCAAATTGGATCAAGGCATGCCCTGCCACATCTGGTAAATACAATAGTATTTTCTTAATTTCCATTCTTTTCAATTTCCAGGCAATATTTAGCACACTTCAGTATTTCCTCTCTTAGCACTATTTCCTACTTAACTTTTATTGTTCTGTACTGTTTTGGTTATCTTCTTATTCTTTTTTGTCTCTTTGATAACTCGTCTGAGCACTCTCCATTTGTTTCTTTGACAATTTCATCTTTTTTCTCTTTTTCTTCTAATATAGTGTCTCACTATGTCGCCTAGGCTAACCTTGAACTTCCAGGCTGAAGCAATCCTGAGTAGCTGGGACTATAGGCACCCTAATACACCTAACTTTTGGACCCTTCTTGAACTCAACATAAGGTCTTGAACTCAAGATGTCAAAAACTGACTTTACACCTCATCCAAAGCCTTTTTCTCTTGATTATATATTTTACTGATATCACCATCCTCCTGGTCAAATTAAATTCAAAACTCAGTGTTATAAGTTAGATTCTTCATCTCTCCTCATCTACCACCTTCGACCAGTGGTCAAATATTGAAGATTTTTCCTCTGTTATGTGTGTCTAGAATGATCCTCTCTTTCCCTTTATGACTCTCTTGCCTTAGTTTAGGACTGCGAGCTTCCTTAGCGCCAGTCACTTGGTCCTCCCTAGAGATTCTTGAAGCTCCGTTCTACCTCAGAGCTTTTGCACTTTCAGTTGACTTTGTCTGGAAATCTGTTCACTTGGAAAGTAACATACTTTACTTCCCAATCTTCTATTCTCTGCCTAAGCAGCAGTTTCTCAGAGAATTCTTCCCTGACCATGATATAGAAAATAGCACCCTAATCACTGCTTTATACCTTTATATCACTATATTTTTCTTCAGGGCATTATGACTATCTACTACTTTACTATGCCTTCATTTCTATAGTGTCTGTCTTCTCCACTAGAATGTTTGCTATACAAGAGCAAGGAGTTTCACCTGTTATGTTCATGCCATATTTTCAGCATCTAGAACAGCACCTGGCAGAGGGCAGCGGCCAGACATTCATTGACTAATTAAATTCTGCTTCATTTATCTGTTTGTTTTCTGGTGGTAGGGATAGAAGCCATCAGCCAGCACTTTGGACCTGCTAAGCAAGTGCTCTACCACTGAGTAAACCTACAGCCTCTCTTCTTCTTTTAATAATTCTTGGTTTACATCATTGCTTTACCTATTTCATTACAGATCTTTGTGGTGACTGTCAAGGTCTCACTCAGATTTATAGACCTAAGACATCTAGCATACAGATTTGCGCTTCATACATAACTCATAAATATTTATAAAATTGAATCAAATTTATCTCTTTATAACTTTTTGTCTCCTACTCTTAAGCATCACACATCATTATATAAAATTGTCACCAAAATGCAAGTCAATCACATCTCTCCCCTACCCTAAATCCTAATTTTCACAACATTTTGCTGTAATTTTCCTTGTATTCAAATATTTTCACAATGTGGGGGAGGAGACAGGAAGCACTTACCTGTTCCTATCTATCATTTTAGAATTATTCCTCCACTACAGACAAAAGTTATTATTAAATCTTAGAAGTACATCCTTTCTCTGAAGTCTTATGCAAATAAGCAAGAAGAAAGAAATTAATCAACCACAAGGAAATAATTTAAAAGAATATCATAATTCATTCCATGAAATATTTTAAGCTATTGAAAGTAGTATCTATATGCCTATTTTCAAATAATTTAAAAATAAGATGAACCAGACATAATGGCATACACTTATTATTTCAGTTACTCCAGAGGATAAGGCAGGAGGATCAAAGCTAGCCTGAGTAACATAGCAAGCCTCTGCCTCAAAATAAAGAAAAGAAAGGGCTGAGGATGTAGCTTAGAGGTAGAGAGCTTGCCTGACATGTGCAAAACCCTGGGTTTAATCCCCAGTGCTTGATAGAGATAGACAGATAGAGAGAGAACATGTGATAGACTATAACAAAATGTTAACTGTACCGAAGTATTTAGATGATGTGTTCATATAAAATGTTTTCAACTCTTTTTTTATAATAAAACTATAAGGAAAATGTACTGAATAAGAAGAAAAATTCCTTTAACAAAATTATATCCTTTAAAAGCATGAGAAAATTGTCTGTAAAAAAATATGATAAATGTGGGGCTGGAGCGGTGGCTCAGCGGTTGTGGCGCTTGCCTGGCATGCATGAGTACGTGAATTCAAACCCCAGCACCACTTACACAACGAAGTATTGGAGCAATGAAGGCCCCATGAAAAACTGAAGTTGATTCTCTCTTTCTCTCTCTCTCTCTCACTGTCCCTGTTTCTTTTAAAAAATTATTATAAATGTGTAAAAAGAGATTCTTCTCCCTCCTAAGGAAAACTAAAGGAAATTTTCTAGAAGCTGTTTTGGGATAGCAACATATGGGTAACTTTTATTTCTTCTTCCTTTTGGTACAGTTGTTTAATGAGCATGTTATCCAATTGTAATGAGAAAAAAGTTTTTAAAAACAAAAATGCATAGTAAATTGTACTTTATACCCCTATAGTAAAATTAACAGCATATTTGAGAGAGAATGGAAACCAGTGAATAAGATAGGCAGATAAAATGAAGAATTGACCCAAATCTGCCTCTCTACTTTGATAAATACCACCTGATGTACTTATAGGACTACCCCTTCCTTCTCTGAAAGGTCTCTGCTACTAAAATATGCTTATTTATTTTTTTGGTGTTTCTTTCACTTTTTTTAACCTTTAATCAAAAGGGCCATTTCTGATAGAACTCTTTTTATACCCATCTACATTTTGTTACTTAGAGATGACTTATATTCATGAAATCCTTGACAGCAGCCTTCCACTATTATCCACTTTATGTGTAAGTGGAGGCCTCCCAGTCTTGTGGAGTTAATGGTTTGGTAAATACATCTTGGAACTTTTACAAAGCATATTCCTGAATTCTAGCTCCCTACTGTTAAAATAAATAAATTCTCTACACCAGCATGCCAGAATAGAGTTGGGCTTTGAGCTTAGGTCAAGGGTAGGGTCAATCAGCAGGGGTCTTAAAAAACCCCAGAAGCTGACATTTCAGTACAGAGTAAGATTTTTCTAATGCAAAAGTGAGTGTTTACAGATTCTTGAAACGAATAAACAAATGTAACTCCACATCTTTTTTAGGAGAGAGCACAATTTTTTAAAAAAACTCTTTAACAGTTAAATGTGGTAAAATCATGATTAAATAAAGTTCTAAGTCTTATTTAATAAAAAGATAACTTTTCTTAGGCTTAACTATTATTTCAGTCAGGTCACTTCCCCCCTTATATCACATAGGGCCTATTTAATGGGGAATTTAAAAAGTTGTCTCAAAGGATGTATATTTGGGAAAATCAGTAGAGAATTAAAGGACTATAAAATTAATACCAACATTATCAATCATCAATTTTGCATGTGGCACCATTTCAATGTTTTAGTGTAAAATAGATATACCTGTCATTGCAATCTGATTTAAATTACCTAAGTGGAGAAAATTAACATATTCTCTAGGTTAGGAAAGTATAAAAACTCATATGATTCTTATCAGCTTTAGGTGAAATTGGCAGTAGCAGTTAGATTTCATGTAAGATTTACAAATATATATTTAATATACAAATGCAGAATCATAGCTTTTTAAGACAGTTGCCCAAATTGAGTTTTCAGAACACAATTCTACATGATGCTTCATGAAAAAGGTATTCCTTTTTTTTTTCCTAAAGAGAGAGGGACAGTGAGAGAGACAGAGAAAGAGAGAAACAACTTTATTTAGTTTTTCACATGGCCTTAGTTGCTCCAACACTAGTTGCTCCAACACTTAGTTGTCTACGTGGTGCTGGGGCTTGAACCCGGGTCCTCGTGCTTGCCAGGCAAGCACTGAAACCGCTGAACCACCGCTCCAGCCCTGAAAAAGGTATTCTATGGTCAAATTTGAGAAATGATACATGCTTTTTTTTTTTAAGAGAGAGCAACAGTGAGAGAGAAAGAATCAATTTTATTTAGTTTTTAAAAATAAGTCTACTTGTTTATTGTGGGGGAATTACCTTATATATTTTTTTTATTAGTGCATTGTAGTTTTACATAATGTTGGGATTAGTTGTCACGTATTCCTAGATGCACACAATTCAGCAATACAATTTGTTCAGCATCTCCCCTCACATCCTTCTACCTCCCTCCTCCCATCCCCAGATCCCTTGCCTTTCTTCTGAAACCCAAATACAGTGATATAATTCTTATACCTATGAAGAACATTTTCTATATATATAGCTATAGAATACACAGGGACATTTACAACTGCTTGGAATGTACCTTGCTTTATCTCAGTTCCAACATTTTCCCCTTCTCCTCCCTTCCTGTTATCCCTTGTTATTCTTCAAAATATTTGACAATGGGAAAAAATATGGAATGCTTCATGAATTTGAGTGTCATTCTTGCACAGGGGCCATGCTAAACTCTGTATCGTTCCAATTTTAGTATAAGTGCTACTGAAGGGAGCATTTATTTAGTTTTTCATGTGGCTTTTGTAGCTCCAACACTTCGTTGTGTATGTGGTGCCGGGGTTTGAACTTGTATCCTTGCACATGTGAAGCAAGTGCCATCCCTGAGCCACCGCTCCAGCCCACGATACATGCTTTACCCTCATCTTGAGAACTCACAATTCAAATAATCATATTAAAGTCTGTAAGAGGGGCTGGAGCGGTGGCTTGGCGGTTATGGGGCGCTTGCCTGGCATGAGCAAGTATGCGTTCAAACCCCAGCACCACGTACACAGCAGCGAAGTCTTGGAGCAACGGAGGCTACATGAAAACTAAATAAAAATTCTTTCTCTCTCTCTCTTTAAAAAAAAAAGTCTGTAAGAAATTCTATGATAGGAACCCAGTATAAGTTTGTTTAATTGAAGGTTTCTGAATGGGGATCCTTTTTATTGCATAATATCTATTATTTGGGAAACACTGCTTTAGACCAATGCTCTCATTTTTTAGAAACAGGACACAGAGATAAACTGATTTCTTTAAGAAGACAGTCCTTTATTTACTTAGAGAATCTCATTAGTAGGTAAGCTACATGGAATTTTTATTTTAAAAGAAAATAAAATTATTTCTTCCTTTGAAACTTTACTTTGAATGATCAGTGATCACAAAAATTTTAGATTTGCCTTAGTTTCTGCAGCTAGTCTTTTGGTGAAAAATACTACATGGGCCAGTCTTAAATAGGATTATGTAAGTCAAATAACCCAGCATCTGATGTTAAGTTAAATTGTTTGGAGGAGATGAGTTACCTGTTAATGACCTTTCAATGAATACCCCTTTTGAGGTTCAATAGTTTCCACTAACCTACAAAGTTTTCTCTGACCACTCCCAGTCACACTGATTTTTGTCCTCTGATCAATATGTACTCAAATTCTGTCTTCTATTGTAACTTACATGCCCTGTGTGTATATCATATCTTCCTAAGCAGATTGCAAACTCCTAGAAAGCTAAAACTAGCTTTGAGTCACCTTAGACAAATAATAGAGTCTCAAGAAATACTTTTGAATGGCTCAAAAATGACCAGTTGAATTGAATAGGGAGAAATGGTCAGCATGAAGATTAGAAAACAAGCCCAGCATGTGCCTTCTTTTTACCTTCAGTGCAGAACTCCCCCGTCTCAGCTTGTGTGACTAGCGATCCTGCTGGATGATTTTATCTAGGTGTCCACAGAAAGCTAGGCTGCCCTTGCTTGAGTGATCGTGCTTGATCCTATTAGCATTTCAGTCAATCAGGGAGTTGCTCATCAAATCAGCAGAATATGTACATATTATGCCAAAAATCTATTTAGAGATCAAATGGAGAATCAATTTTATTTAGTTTTGCATGTGGCCTTCATTGCTCCCAGACTTCATTGTGTACATTGTGCTGGGGTTTGAATTCAAGTACTCAGGCATGCCAAGCAAGTGCCATAACCGCTGAGACACTGCTCCAGCCCATTTTGCTAATTCTTGATAACTCAATTCTTTTTCTTTCATTTTTTCTTTTCTCTCTCTCTTTTTTAAGACACTAGGATTAAATCCAGGGCCTCTCTATCACTGAACTATATTCCCAATCTTTTTTATTTTGCAATAGGGTCTTGCTAAGTTGCCTAGGCTGGACTTGAGTTTTCCATCCTCTTGCCTCAACCACCCGAATAGCTGTAATTACAGGCCTGTGCCAACACACCCTATTATGTCCTAGTTCTTGAATTCTACAAGGCTGAAAGTATATAAACAAATAGTTTCAATTATTGAGTTATTGTTTTTTAAAAAATTATCTTTAATATAAGTTATTTTAGTCATCTTCAAATAAATTTGTTTAATTTTCCATTACCCTATAATTTATCTTATTAACTTTAGAATTATTAAGTGCATGTATATAGTTATTAATAAAATCAAAGTGTTTAGTATGTGCTGGGGACCTGTGTTGGGTGCTGGGAATAAAATGATACAGAAATAATCAATACAACCATCTAGTTTAAATGCGATGATAGATACAAACATATGAAAAACCAACATTATTATAATTATACTGTGTCAGCAAAAAAAATAGAGAGAGCTTTGAAAGCATATATCAGGCAAATCTAATTTAGATTGGAAAGTCAATGACAAGTTTCCTGAGGAAGTAATAGTTTGGGCTGAGCCCTGAGATATGTAGAAATTAGAGGTAGTGGGGACAGGAATGAAAGATTTGAGAAACAGAAAGGCAGCTAATAAGCTTGGAGGGTAAAAGGACTTTAGAATGGACACATTAAGTAGAGCTGGGTTGTACTTTATCTATATTATAAATATATTATATACAGGAAGCTTAGCCAGGCAATGGTAGCACCTGCTTAGAGTCCCAGCTACTCAGGAGGTTGAGACAAGAGGATCACTTGAACCCAGGAGTTCAAGATCTGCTTGGGAAATATAGTGAAAAACCTATCTCATTAAAAAAAAGATGAAAAATTCAGCAGTAATAGCATTTAATTTTTATCCTTTTGTCACAAGCTTCAATGAGAATTCATTCCCCTACAATGAAAACAACTTGAGAAGATTAATTAAAACAGAAATTTCTTATTTTATTATATGTTGCCTTTAACACAGTATACATCTGCAAGATACAAATAAAACTTCAAAATCACAGCTAAAGTGGTTATCTCTAAAACTATGAGATATACTGCAAATAATTGAT
Organism: Aplodontia rufa; assembly: GCA_004027875.1. Classification (NCBI taxonomy): domain Eukaryota; kingdom Metazoa; phylum Chordata; class Mammalia; order Rodentia; family Aplodontiidae; genus Aplodontia; species Aplodontia rufa. Next base: position 34,565 of record PVKS010019552.1, read on the forward strand.
ACCCAGGAGAAATAGTGAAATAGTTAGGATTTTTGGAACCAGATTTTCTTAGTTTGAATCCCAGTTCCCTTACATGTTAGTCCTATGACACAACACAATTTGAGCCTCAGTTTTCCTATCATTAGGGTGGGATCAAAGCAAAAGCAACAAAAGAAAAAAATAGAAACATTGGAATTAATCAAAATTTAAAACTTCAGTGCCTCAAATTATAAAATCAAGAAAGTGAAAAAGCAGTCCACAGAGTGGGAGAAAATATTTGTAAATCATGTGCATGAAAAGGGAATTGGATCTAGAATATATTTTTAAAAATCTTTTATGACTCAATAATAAGATAACCCGGTAAAAAATGGGCAAGTGATCTGAATAGATACAAAAGATACACGTGTTGCCAATAAGTATCTGAAAAGATGTTTAACATCATTAACCATCAGGGAAATGCAAATCAAAATCATAATAAGACACCAATCATACCAACTGATATGCCTATAATTTAAAAATATGGACAATAGTAAGTGTTAGTGAAATTTGGAGAAATTAGAACACTCATTCGAATAATATGGAAAATAATATGGTTCAGCACTTTGGAAAATATTCTGATACTTTCTCAGACACTCAACAAAAGGTAACCAAATGACCCAGAAATTCCACTCCTGGCTGTACACTCACTAGAAATGAAAGCATACATTTACATATAAACTTGTACATTAATGTTCATGTCAGCATTATTGATAATAGCCAAAAAGTTATAAGCAACCCAAATGCCTATCAACACAATGAGGTATATCTATACAATGAAATATTATATGGCTATAAAATAGCCAGATACAACAAGGATGAACATTGAAAACAATATGCTAAGTGATAGAAACCAGTCACAAAGGACTGAAAATTATACGTTTATATGAAATGTCAGAACAAGTAAGTATATGGAGACGTAGTAGACTGATGGTTGTCCAGGGTTGGAAGGTTATCAAGACAAGGAAATGATGCTAAAAAGCATGTTTTTTTAAATGAAATAACAAAAATATTATAAAATTTATTATGGTGAGGGCTTGCAACACTGTAAATATGTTTAAAGGTGTTTAATTACACACTTTAAATGGGTGAAATTTATCATATGTGAACTATATTTCAATAAAGCGGTAATTTGTTTCAAATGGGGATGGATTAAATAAAATGCCATGTTTAAAATACTAGCAACTTATGCCAGTCATAAAGGCAAAAATGAAGAAAATAAACAATAATAGATGCTGGAGGGGCTGTGGAGAGATAGGCACGCTAACACACTGTTGGTGGAGCTGCAGACTGGTACAGCCCCTCTGGAAAGCAGTGGGAAGGACCCTCAAAAAACTAGGGATAAGCTCACGGTACAATCTTGCTATTCCACTCCTGGGTATTTTTCCTGGAGATTTAGAATCAGCTCATTATAGTGACAATATCTAGGTTCATAGAAGCTCAATTTACTATTGCTAGATTATGGAAACAACCCAGATGTCCCTCACTGGATGAATGGATCCAAAAACTGTGGTACATTTATACTATGGAATTCTACACAGCAATTAGAAACAATGATAATTCAGCCTTTGAAGATAACTGGATGGCTATGGAAAAAATTTTGCCGAGTGAAATCAGCTTAACCCAGAGAACCAAGGGTCGAATGTCTCCATTCATCTGTGGAGGCTGGATCTAGACCCTGGGCATTGAGAGAGGTCATCTAGTATCATGTGTTAAATCCAGATAAGTTGTAATGTTATACAACCTAATACTTTTTTAGAGAGATTGTGGGAAAGGGAAGGGAGGGATAAGGGTTGGTAATTGGGGGGGCACTCCTGGGGGTAATTCTAATATCCTGAATATATACACATTTTATATTATTTTGTTAAAAACTTGAATGATTGTTCTATGATAAATCTCTCAATAAAAAATAAATAAATAAAATACTAGCAACCAGCACTTAGATACTATTATAGTACTTTAAACATGGCATTTTATTTAATCCATCCGCATTTGAAAAAAAACTACAGCTTTATTGAGATATAATTCAATATGATAAATTTTACCCATTTAAAGTGTATAATTCAATGACCCAGCATACTTGTCTAGCTGTCAAGAAGAAATTACAATGCAAACTAAAAGGCAAAAAATAGTAGAAAGAGACAGAGCAATTATCTGAACCAGACAAGGCAGCAACGTTCGAATTATCAACTTGATAAAAAAAATTTAAAAACCTATGGGCTGGGATGTAGCTCAGTGGCAAAGCGCTTGCACAGCATTCGCAACGTCCTGGGTTCGACCCCCAGTTCCAAAAAAACAAATAATAAACCCCATCCAAAAAACAAGAAAAAGTCTAAAAAAAAGAAAACAACAAAAGACAAAAAAAAAAAAAAGAAGAAGAAGAAGAAGAAGAAGAAGAAGAAACCAACAAGCAAACAAAACAAAACAAAAAAAACCTATATAGCTAGCCTAGCATGTGCAAGGCCCTGAGTTCGGTCCTCAGCCCTGAAAAAAAAAAAAAGGAGAAAACCTATAGCTAGGGGTGGAGTGGTGGCTCAGCGGTTACGGCGCTTGCCTGGCATGTGTGAGTACACAAGTTTGAACTGCAGCACCACATACGCAACGAAGTGTCTGAGCAACGAAAACCACATGAGGAACTAAATAAAAGTTAATTCTGTCTCTCTCTCTCTCTCACCGTCCCTCTCTCTCTTTAAAAAAAATGTGAACAAAATAGAGTCTTTCAAATAAAACCATATTGAAGTGTATTAAAAGTAGGGATACAGAGAGGAGTCTACAAACTACTGCAAAGAAAGGGCAGATCAAATGCAATGGATCAAGAGTCAGAACTGGGGGCTGTAGCAGTGACTCAGTGATTCAAGTGTTTACCTAACATGACAAGGACCCGAGTTCAAAATCCCAGCACTACATACACAACTAAGTGTCAGAGAAACAAAGGCCAGATGAAAAACTAAATAAAGTTGATTCTCTCTCTAAAAAAAAGAAAAAGAAAGAATGAACCAGAATTGGTTTACACTTCTACTCTGGAATACTTTAATTCTCTAATCTAGAAGAAAATGAATAATCCCTTCAAATTTTTTTTTTTTTTTTGCACATGAACTTCAGAATTTATTTAAACAAGAAACCTGTAGATTTGAACAGGAGGGGAAAAGGAAATTTATTAAAAAATAGCATCTCCAGGTAACCAGCCAAAAAGGCATAGGGTGCCTGTTGTGCTCTCCCGACATAGTAAAGTAGGTATGAGGAAAGCCCAAAGCCCTCATGCCAACTCGGGGAGGCTCTGCACACACTTTAGACTACTGAACTCTAAACTTCATTGTACAAAATGCACTTGAAATGTGTATCAAAATTCCCAGCCAAAACAGCTTTTCAAAAGTGAAAGCTCACAGTCCAAGTTTAGATAGCTTCGCAACATGGAATGTCTGCAACCTTTGTCCCCATGGGAGGACAGCAGCGTCCACCAAGAGGTGCCTTCACACTTGGACCACCGACCACTAAAGCCACCCCAGGAAGGCTGTGACAGGCACTGTCAGCCAGCGGGGTACCAAGTGACAGTAAAAAAGCACAAGTCCCTGTTTAAGCTGCTCATTATCAGGTGACTCTTAGTGTTTTTTCTACTTACGTAATCAAGACGGTCAATTGAACTTACAAAGTTCTGGGATGATAATGGAAAGGCACTTATTACAGAACTGTTGTTTTCATGTTTAGTAGTTT
>PVKS010019553.1:0-38193 GCA_004027875.1 Aplodontia rufa
TTGATCCATTTTGATTTGATTCTTGTGCAAGGAGAAAGATATGGGTCAAATTTCAACTTTCTGCAAGTGGCTGCCCAGTTTGTCCAACACCATTTGTAGAAGAGACTGTCTTCCCTCCATGTAATATTTTGTCCTTCTTTGTCAAAAATAATATGTTTAAAGACTTAAGGGTTTGTTTCAGGGTCTTCTATTCTATTCCATTGGTCTTCTTTCCTATCTTGATACCAGTGCCATGCTGTCTTTGTTACTATGGCTCTATAGTATAGTTTTAAATCTGGTATGGCGAAACCGCCTGTTTCATCTTTCTTGCTTAGTAGTGTTTTGGCAATTCTACATTTCTTATTGTTCCAAATGAATTTGAGAATTGCTTTTTCTATGTCAGTAAAGAATGACATAGATATCTTTATGGGGATAGCATTAAATCTGTATAGAGCTTTCGGTAGAATGGCCATTTTTATTATATTAATTCTGTCTAACCAAGAGCATGGGACATCTTTCCATTTTCTTAGGTCATCTTGTATTTCATTCTTCAATGACCGATAATTTTCATTGAAGAGATCTTTAATTTCCCTTGTAAGGTTAATTCCCAAGTATTTTATTTTTTCCAAAGATATTTTGAATGGGACTGATTTTATTTCTTAATGAGAAAAAAATATGAGACATACATAATACATATGAGACATAAATATATATATACAGCAATGAATCTTGTAACTGAAGGTTATTTACTTGAGGAATTTACTGTTTTTCTATCTATCATTATATTTGTTATATTTCCTGTCAGAGCATCCCTGAAGAAGACTCAGGATTGTTGAACTGGTAATCAGCATGGAAACTAAAAGCAGGTTTCATAGCTCTTAAACATTCTAGCATATATTGCTCATAAACAGCAATTTGGTCAGATGGAGTGCATTCAATGGTATGTCATGTGATATGATATGCTAATGAGTCTTCCATATTGGGCTTCTACCCAGAAACAATGTTACCACGGTCAAAATGCATCTCTCTTATTGTTCAATATTGTATAATCCAGAATAGAAGATAAAGATCTTCTCCAATGAATATTTACCTCTGTTTTCTAAATATGTTTTCTAAATTTTCATAGGTGACAATAACAGAACACTTGTGCCCTTCCCTGTTTTCATCAAATTACACATCATTTGAAAATAAATCAATTTTGATGCTCCAAAGATATTAGGAAGTGATGAAACTGATTTTCAGAGATGGCTTACATAAACTAGTGTAATTACTTTGTTAGTCAAATCTGGAACCTAATTTTTGTAATTTGCATATTTATGAAGCAACACTAATTTAATAACATTCTGACTGCTTATGCAATATGATGCAAATTATAAGGTAAGGTATAGCCCAACACTTGGAAAAACTGTATTATTTTATATACATCTGCTTTTTAAATCTATCTACCTATGGCTTATTTTTGGAAATATATTTTATTTAAGGATCAATGACTGAAACTTGGAGACAAGCTACTAATTATTGGTTCCTTAAGCAGTTGCTCTGCTAATTTGGCATTATACGCTAAGGAATGCTTGCTCCGATTACTGAATAAATTCTTGCTATGTGTATCTTCATGCAACCACATAATGCTTTATATAATAACCCAGTAGATGGTGCTATTCTGCAATAAACAGCTTTGGCTTTTGTCATTAAGGTGCTATAGACTTAGGAAAAGAAAGAAGCAATAGAATTTTTTTAAGTGTCTTATTTCTTACCTTGTGCTGCAACTTTTATAGTCCCTTGTTTGGTTTCAGCTTTCCCTGGCTCTAGAACAAAAAAGATAAATATATTACCCTGAATTACTGTTTCAAAAATGCATTAAAATAGTAATAAATATTGGAAATTACAAGAGATGCATTGATTTCAGCACTCATAACATTTTTTAAGAAGTAAAGTTGTGGGGTTGGACTGGTGGCTCAGTAGTTATGGTGCTTGTCTGGCATGTACAAGTACTCAGGTTCAAACCCCAGCATCATGTGCACAAGAGCAGGGAAAGCAACTTGAAAAGCTAAATAAAGGTGATTCTCTCTCTCTCTCTCTCTCTGTCCCTCTTTCTTAAAAAAAAAAAAAAGAAGGAAGTAAAGTTGTTATGGAAATTTCAGAGAATGGGTTTACAAGATACCTATTTAATGCAAGAGTTCTTCTGGGGGAAACAGCAACAGGGGAAACCCAAGCTGGGCATCCATGATTTGTCATTACCCCTGTATAACTAAGTATATATACATTGGTTATTGATGGTTTGATAATGTTTCCCCCTCAATTGTATCTCTATATACATCTAATAAAAAATATAAAGAAAAAAATTTTAAAAAGTATTTGAAATAAAGATTCAGAAAAATGTTTTGCTCATTGTTAACTGACTGTAGAATGTCATTTTGCACATGAATTTAAAAATCTCAGAATTCTTCATAAATTTTTTTTATTAATATGTCTTTTGAAATAGATGGGACACTTAGGCACAAACTGGCTCATTGAAAACCCCTGAGTCATACAGGAATGAAACCCAGACAAACAATTTCGAACTGGAGCCTCTAATTCTGAGATGTCATTTCCCATATTGTGGAGGTGCCCATCACTATTAGTGTGGCCCTGGGCAGCAATGTATGTTGGGAGAGAATGAGAGCTTCGTTTTGAGTCTTTTTTCTCTCTTGTCTTAGGTTATATAGCTATTTTTCTTTTTCTGCTTTTGTTCAGAATTTCCTAGTCTTAAAAGAAGCAAGATTTGAAACACCTATATGTTAACTGTAAATATACTTAAATATTTAGAATAAAAACAAGGAAGTAAAGATTCAAAAAGTAATGACAGTTCACATTTTACTATGATTCATGATTGTCTTTACTAAGTTTTAAATCATGGAATTATTAATAGTAGGGAAGGAAGGTTTGGCAGATTGCTAGATGTAAATGTAGGAGTTGATATGTACATGCATATATTCACTTGGCATAAGTTTATCTGAATTTGCAATACTAGTTAGAGTTAAAAGATAACAAGATAATAAAATTGGATCAGAATAAGTGAGAAAATAATTCTAAGCTAAGATTCCATGTCTTTTTGTCCAAAAAAAGAGGTTACTTATTAATTCATACTTGTCTTTTGTAGAGAGATAACAATTAATTTATTAAATAACCATATTTATAAAATCCTAATACTTCATTTTACCTTCATATAAAAGAAATATCATTTATTTATATATGATTTTAGTTATTATATTTATTGCTTCAGGCAAAAATTTTTGAAATGATTAAATTCAGTTTATCTAAGATTTATTTATGATTTTTATTTTTTTCTGGAGGAAAATTCTGTGACAGCTAGAATGCTAGTACCATCTTTTTACAACCTAGAAGAGATGGTCCCAGTTAGTAATCAGTACATGAATTTAGATAATGAATTCTTAATGTATTTCTGTGTATTACTTTAACCCTACACATATACCATTTCATAGGTACTTATTAAGTGTCTGGTGACTAAAAATATGCATGAAAGAAGAAACTAATGCATAAAATGACTACTAAACTGCTCAGATATTTTATTCCTTAAAAGATTTCAAAATATTTGAGAATCATGGTATATTATGTGGTTATATTTAAAAGTTTTTAAAACATTAACTAGTAAATTTAAAAATTGTGACTGATTTATTCTTCTACTTTGTGTTAGTTTATATCACTTTTCTTAACCCCACTACATGTAATATTTGATTGAACCACCCATTACACCCAATTATGAATTGTGGAAAGCCTTTTCTTAGGGTCTTATACTTCTCCCTCTGACCATTGCATTTTTCTGTCAACTGCATTCTTCTCAGTGATCAGGTAGAGAAACTTCCCCTGACAGCTCATCATTCCCAGTTTGAGTGCCGTGACAAGTCGGTCATCTCTCAACAAGGTCATACCTTCAATAACAATTGTCTTCTATTTGGCTTTATTCACAGGAAATGAGTGTTAGGACACATTAGGGCTCATTCCCTACGAACATTTCTTTCTACTATGCCTCACTTCCCTCTGAGTTTTCTCTGCCTCCACTCTTTTCCTCTGCAAAAAAGAGGCCAGTTTACTAATGCACACTGACGCATTGAAGGCACTGTACTTTCCCCAGTGAAAGGTATATTCTAAAGAGGACATTCTGTGATGTCTTGACTGTAAAGGAATCATTCTAATGGAAGTAAATCTTAGGACTATAACAGTACTGTGTTTCATCTATTCCCTCTCTGATCTTGAACTTTTAAATCAATTTATATTAATTCACAAACTATTTATGAACTACATCTTAGTAGAAACTAACAGTTTAAAACCAAACATCTTTTTAACAATTCTGCCCACTTGCATCCATCCAACAATAATACCAGCTTCAAAGCTTATCAAGGACACATGCAGAGATGACCAAATTGGTTATGAGCTTTGGCACAGCATTTCAGTTTTTAAAACTGCATGGCTTTAAGAAAGGAATCAACCCTGAGATCATAAATGCACAAGATAAGAAAGCCACACCACAAATTGTATGAGTATAAACACATTGAATCCAGACAAATTTTAATTTTAAATCCTTTTTCTATCTCCTTTTGATATTTGCCAACTACAAAATAAACTAAGTTTTTACTACAGAAAATTCTTCCCAGTGAATGGTATATTTTTCATTCATAACACTCATGAAAATAACAAAGACAATATAATGAACCCCATGTACCCAACACCCACTTATAAATATCAAGCAAACAGCATTTTTATTTTCTTTGTACTACCCCACTGCATACAACCCAATGAATTCTTTCAAATAATATTGTCATGTTGCATTAATTTTTACTTAATAAATTTGTATTTTAAATAAATTACATGATTACTTTGAATAAAAGTAGATTGTAGGAGTATTCAACAAAAGAGTATAATAATTCTGATGTGAATAAGTACTAATTCAGACTAAATGATAAGGCAGTATGGACCTAGATTAAAATATCAGCATAATTCAATTATGAAACATATTTTACTTATATAAATAAGCCATCTTGAATTAGATAAGCCTAATATTTCAATCTGTTTTGATTCCATAGACAGAAGATTGTGATTTGTGAAACTGAAAAAAATTTTGTGGGTCTATACAACTACTTTATTAAGGAATCAATTTTTCAAACTTTTTAAAGATTAGCTTAATGTCATAAAATTTTCATCTTTATAAAATTGTTTATATTCTGATATTAATTTTTGTAAGGTATAAATCCAGTGAGTTTTCAAATGTAGGTTTCATATAACTTTAGCAGCCAATGATCTGCTGCATAATAAGCCCAATGTTGATCTTTGGATAAGGGACAAGTAAAAATCAGAGGATTATAGAGAAGAACATTTACAACTTAAATATATTTTAAGTATTCATTCACTCCCCCAAAAAATCACTGTATCTGTTATGCTTTTGTTTTTTAGTTTAAGTTGGGAGACATTAATTACTATTTCAAGTGACAAATAATAATCAGTTCAGTAAATAATAACTAAATAAATACGAAAGATTTCATTAGAAAGAGGGACAATTAGACAGCAAAAGGAAAATTAGCAGAATAGGTGATAAAGTAGAAAGGGAGCATTGTTTCAAAATTTTCATTTTGATTATTTCTCAAAGTTAACCCAGCACATTGATCTCGGTGGTATGATTTTGGTTTCGAGGTATAGTCATATAATTATTAATTTGACAACCATCCCTGTAAATTTCCTAAGACCACTAATTGTTACATATTCAACTTCATAACCCTACCACCTAGCAAACTGATGGAATTGCCTCTTTCATACATGGAAGCAATTGCACAGAAAATCTAACTGTGAAAGTGAGGAAAAATTCAACTGAGTAGTTCAGTATGAGACATTAAATTTAGGAATCTGTTTAATTTTTATGATGATGCAAAATTAATTAAATTCTTTTGCTCTTTGATCACTAATTATGTATTATGCAAAAGCCTTTTAATTTTTTAATTTCAGAACTTGATTTTCAATATTCTGTGGCCCAGATTGCATTTGAGAAGTTTGTAGTTCACTACCTCACTATTTTCACTATAGCATGAAGTAAGCATTTGTTTAGGACTCAAATTAAAAACCAAGCTCCTTTTATTAATTTGCAAAAAAAGAAATACTTTTAACAGTTTTATCTTGCTAGTGTCATATTTAGATTGTTGTTAGATTAGAAAATTAAGTATAAAAAATGTTGAAAACTTTGATGCAAACCAGGAGAGAAATTCATATTGGTTTGGCAGCTAAAATTTGAATCAGCAATATAAAACTTCTTGATCCCTCAAACTGTATACTTCCTGTTTTTTAAAATAAAATACTAGAAGTTAACGACAAATTATCCTACATCCAATGAGCTGCTAAATCCAGCTCTAAATTACTGTTCTCTATTCTTATAATACCAGTAGTATTTTTGGACATAGGTGCTCCAAAATAGAGAAAAGTTGGCATTTAATCTAAAAGGTACAATGTGCTTAAAAGCTCTTAGGTTAAGCCTCTTGTACTTATTGCTCCAGGAAAGCATATTTCAGGGGTATTACTTCCTTTCAGTATGATAATTACCCTATTGAGATTAAATTCATCATGAAGCAGCCTTCGGCCATCCTGTCTAACCAAGGGGATTGAAGCCTGAAAGAAGGGCCTACTTTGCTGCCAGATATGCAAATTAAAAAAGGTACACAATGCAGAAATATGAATAATTTATCAAAATAATCTGTTATTGCTAGAGGTTAAAATTCTAAATAAGCTGGCAGCAGCATTTACAATAGATAGCATCATTTAGCTAGATTTCTTTTCCCTTGAAAATCTTCATCTCATCAAGCAACGTATTTTGTTTTAAAATCTAAGAAGGCTTTAATTTAATAGGTTAGCATTTTAGAGTTTAATTCAGAGAAAAAATGATCATTCAATGTCTGTTAATATAGTCCTATTATTTTCTTCTTAATCTTTAAGAAATTGGGCTTTTGATTTTTTTTTCCATTGAAATCTTCCTAAGAATTTCTTAATATGAAAAAAAGGAAAGACGCTTTAATTATATGTAAGTCAAAATCTATCTCTAGTTTCTATGAATGGCTTCAGCTTTTCCAGTATCATTTTGAGGTAACTAAGCATAGAACAGTAAATGATTTGAAAATATCAATCCAAATAATGCACATTTCCTACTCATAGATCGTCTAGCCATCTGGATAGAAAGTATGAGAATGACAAGTTTCTTAAGCAACTTACACTTTAGAGTTGAAGATTTAAATGGCTTAAATGTATTTAAATGATTAAAATATGGAATATTTTGGACTGAAATAAGGTAAGAATGAGAAGAATAAAATGGATTTTATTCACTCTTCAATATATTTTGCATATTAAGCGGAAAGTGGATTTCATTTAGACTAAGAAAAAGCCTAATTTTTTACATTTAATAAAATCACAGAATGCATGTAACACCACAGGAAGATACAAAGTCCAGCTCTCTTTCTCTCCTTTCTACCCTCAATAGCAATTACCTCCCCCCCCAGATAGCATCTTGATAAGTTGCACATGTCTTCTCTAAGTGGCTGTGGCTGGCTTTGAACTTGCCATCCTCTTGTCTCAGCCTCCGAAGGCACTGTCATTCCCTGCAAGTGAATAGCAAACTAGACTGATTTTCTCGGCAAATGTATACACTTCTTGAAACAACTGGAAATTTGAATTCTTCCAAGAGTTTTTCTATAGAAATACAACATTTTTATTGAAATAATGTTATAATTTGGAAAAATATTGCATTTGTCACATGAGTGCTTTATTTTCCTGGGTTGGGTTCTAGAACTGACTTAAATACTTTCAGCAATATAAGTAAATAAATAATATAAGAAACTATTCTAGAAAAGCAATTTTATCATATATAAGTTACACATACTGGAATTTTTTATTTTTCAGTCACTATTTTCCAGTTAAAGTTTCAGTGCTGAAAGTCCAAAGAGGTTCTGTTGGCGGAGGCCTTAATTCATAACTTACCCACAGGGTATCGAATGGTTTCCTTATTAAATGATAGAGTAAAACAGCATGATCTCAATTTAGCATTGAGAAAAATCAGTTCCTATCATTCTAATGCTAATAAAAAGTGTGTATGAACATCACCATTCTGGTTTTCACTTTTACAGAAAATAAGAAGCAGACTTTTTCTCTCATTACCTCATTTGGAAATGTTATAAACAGAATGTTAAGTGTAAGTGTGGTCCTATGAAAATATAAAATAGGACAGCAAAAGGAGAACAGAGCAAAGTTTATTCTTACCTCTATTTTCAGTCTCTAACACCTTTCTTGGCACTGCACAGACATTTAGTAAATGTTTTTGCATGAATAAATGAATGATGATTAGGAGACAAGGTGTTCAAAAAATCAACGTAATATGCCTGGAAATTCTAAATCAAATGGGTAGCAATTATCCTCACAAATTACTCCGACTTCCTGAGTCTTTTTTTTCCTCTACAATTCTGCAGATGTCAAAATCTGAAGATGTTATAATCAGATCCAAAGTGAATCTATGTTTCCTGTAAAAAATTCAAGGTTTATGAAATGCAGATTTATTACAGTGATAAATTTATGTCATTTCCAAAGAAAAGGAAAATCCTTAACAAAGACCTAAATCAAGTAATTTGAGGAAGAACTCAAAGGTGTTTTTGAAGCAATCTTTATACTATGCTTAGTCTTCAAGATGAAGAGCTAAGGGTTTAAATAATATGCAATTTGACTTTAAATGACAAAATTCTTCTCTAGTTACCGAGGTCTGTCACTCTCCTGTGTTTGTGGTGTCATGCATACTGGCAATAGGGAACCATGTTGCCTAAAAATAAGAATTAGTCTACTCACAGTTTGGTTAGGGAGCCTATATGAAAAAATGCCAAATAAAGTATGCAGCAATCTGATTTTAGAGATTGGCGATTTTTAAGGAGGTAGGATATAAATAAGATTTGTTGGAGAGATACAGTACAGAGCCACAAAGGGATAAGGGAAAGAAATCTGTGAAGTAATTAAGTGATGGAGCATCCTCCCTGACCATGGATCAATCTACCTGGGGCAGAGGAGTTTTGTTTATTGTTAATAGGAAGCAAAAATTGTAAATTAAATAAGCAGAAGACCATTGCCGCTAGGCCCTCTTCATCCTGTGAACTCCTATGGAATCGACTGCAACTTAACTTCCTATATCAATAGAGTAAAACCCACCTTGTGGGTACGGTTATTAAAACAGACACTGCATCATATCTAATCACAAACAGGTGTACACAATCACAAGCAGCCAACTGCTTAGAACATAACCAAACAGGGTAGAATGCTTGGCTATATAACCCAGGAGTTCTTTGTACTGTTTCCACGTTTACTCAGTTCCAATATTGCTGAGTGGAATTCTCTGAAATTCTTTCAATTGCCTGATTCATGAATGAATTTTTACTTAACTAAACTCAAATTTAATTTGCTTTTTTCAAAAACATAAATGATAGTTGAAAGCTACATTATCAGATACAAGATATGCTGAGTAAAATAAGCCAAACTCAGAGATTCAAAGGTCAAATGCTTTCTGTCCTATGTGGAAGCTAGAGTATACTAAGGATAGGGTGAAAGATAGTCAAGTTTATGTAATAGACTCACCAAAGTCAGAATAATGCACGATCAAGGGGAAGTCTAGTTATGAAGGTGGGAGGGGAGGGAGGATGCAGAGGGAGAAGAGGGGCTACAAATACTGTTGGGTATATTTCACTCCCCTGAGAAGCTAAGTAATCCTTATATAGGCATTTAAATCTAGAAAATTGAAATAATTATTATACATAATATATTAATATCTGTAATCACAGAGAATGCAATAGAGGTAGGAGACCAGGGTGTGTGTGTGTATTGGGTGGGAGAATCCTGTGTCAGTATTGGATTCAAGTTACATTGTCATTATGTGAGAATGTTATGAATATATATCAATGAATCCCTTCACTACATAAGACTATGTTGCACCAATTAAAAAATAGCATTTTGAAATATAGCAAAATTCTGGACTTTCCTTTAGGTTTTAAACAATCAGTTTTGAAATATATAGTATTAGGTTAATCAGTGTTTCTATAGATGACTTTTATGAAAAAAATGTCATTTCCAGTTTGGTTGATGTTCTACTAAAATTACACATGGAGATCTAAAAAAACCCAAATTTTATAATTTTATTTGAAAATTAGTTATGATCCAAATAGTTGACCTTGAAATCTCTGCAAAATAGCATAGACTTATTTTCTTAGGACACTGACAGTGACTGCATTTTGAGCTGTATTTTGAGGAGACAACATTTCTATGATTGTCAGGGGGAAAGATATAACTTAGTAGCATGAAATTCTGACAAAATACTACCAAAATATTTTCTACCTGTAAAGTGATTATCTTAGAGTAGGCAAATATTCAAGGAAATAAAAAAGTTAGTTATTTAAAAGAAGAAGTTAACAGAATTTTGAGATTTATTTGACATGTCTACGGGAAGAAAGCTGTTTATTGAAGTAAGATAGATTTTGGATCTGATAAAATTGTTTTTAACATAATGTGATTGAAGTTATAGTGTCTGTCAGCAATGGTAAAATGTCAAGTGAAAATATTGAGTAGACTCTTGGGAAAAGAATGATCCCCAAAGAAATATGCATATTCTATAGTTATGTACATAGAAATGTAAATTAAAATTATGTGAGTGAAAATTTTTCCAAGCAACGAATCAACAAAAGATCTTGGTGGCTCAGCGGTTGCAGCGCCCTGGCATGTGAAAGAATGCAGGTTTGAACCCCAACAAAGTGTCGAAATGTCAGAGCAATGAAAGCCACATGAAAAACAACTGTCCCTCACTCTTAAAAAAATCTCCATTTCTACCCCATCCAGAAATGAATTAGTTCATAATATATAAGAACAATCCAAATGTCAATTTCTATGAGGAAAAGAAGTTGTTTACAATAAGGAAATAATGTAAGGAATAATTTTTTTTTGTTTTGCTGGTTAAGTGTTTCCTAGTAACCATTTTGGGTATGATATGGGATAGGAAGTGAGAATAGAAAGAAATCAAGCATTCAGGGATTAAGATAGGTGATGATAAAATGAAGGTAAAGTAAGAAGTGTAACTCATTTGACAACTTTGGCCAAGGTCAGAAGTGAAAAATTAGAATCTAAAGTTGCTTGAAGGTACTAGGAAGGCCAAACAATTTTTTTTAAATTGGAGATTATTGTTTTATTTGAAGAAATAACATAATAGAGAGGAAAGCATTGAAAATTCTGAGATGTGGAAGAGAATTAAGGTAGCAAAATCTCAAGATGCATGGGAACAAAGAGAAAAAGCACTGGGAGGGGTATGTGCCTGGAGAGAAAGAATCATTTTGAGACAGTGTCAAAAGTTAGGCAGTCAGTGTAGCAGAATGATGGGGGTTGGTAAGGAGGAAATTGGCTGACAGTCATTTTCTCTAAGAGGACACTGTTATAATCATCCCCTGACATTCCCCCACCGATGCTGGCCTAATATTCAGAATATACAAAGAACTCAAAAAACTAAACACCAAAACCACAAATAATCCAATCAATAAATGACCTAGGGAGCTAAATAGAAACTCCTCAACGGATGATGTCCAAAAAGCCCACAAATATATGAGAAAATGCTCTATATCATTAGCAATTTAGAGAAATGCAAATCAAAACTTCACTGAGATTCCACCTCATTCCAGTCAGAGTGGCAAAAATGAAGAAAGCGAAAAAATGACAGAGGCTGGAGGGGCTATGGGAAGAGAGGAATGCTGTCACAATGTTGATGGGACTGCAAACTGGTACAGCCACTCTGGAAAGCAGTGTGGAAACTCCTCAAAGAACTGGGGCTGGAACCACCTTATGACCCAGTTATCCCACTTCTGGGTTCTTTCCCAAAAGAACTAGATTCAGCATATTACAGAGATACAGCTTCATCAGTGTTTTTAGCAGCTCAATTTACTATAGCTAGACTACGGACCTGATCCAGATGTCCCTCACTAGACGAGTGGATTCAAAAACTATGGTACATATATACAATGGAATTCTACTCTGCTATTAGAGGGAACGATATCATGGCATTTGCAGTCAAATGGATGGAGATGGAAAAAATTATGCTGAGTGAAATATCCCAAACTCAGAGAGTCAAGGGCCAAATGTTTCTCTCATTTGTGGAAGCTAGAATACAATCGGAAACAGACTGATAGTTGGCTAAGTTAATGATAACCTCAACATAGGTGAATTTTTACATGAGCAGGGCAAACCTTGCCTAGGACACTGGGTGGCAGGCAGAGTGGGTAGGAATAGGTGGGATATCAAGGCTGCTGGAGGGAGGGAGTATGGGGTTAGCAACCCAGTGGGGAACCTTCAACTTCCGTGAGAAGTTCAACTAACATGGGGTAAAGTAGGGGCATACTTGGGATCAGGAAGAACCCAAAAGGGGGAGACCATGGAATGGTATCAGCCTTGGCTTGCTCTGGCATTATGCATTTTTTCATGGTTGTATGGCAACAGTTCCCTCCTAAATGTAAGACTATCTTGAATGAATAAAAACAAATGTAGGCAAAACACATAGAAATAGTAAGAATGAAAATGGCAGCTAAAGGTGGAAAATGGGAAAAGATGTTTAATATTCAAATTATTATTGAAATGATGTAGGTTTTAAAATGGATAAAATTGTGTTATTACACCTTATCTGTGGGTGTTCTATTACCTATTGCAGTTATAGTGCAATGTTTTTTCTCAAATGAAAGAAGACCATTTACCAAATAGTTAAGACAGAAAAGCAATATTTGATTATTTCTTCATTTTGATAATGGAATCTCAGTCTTCTCTTTGGACTTCTCAACTAAAAGCAAAGTATTTGAATGAAATAAGTAATTTTGAATCTATGTAGTATGATATAGGCTAAATATTTGAGCGTCTTCCTTCAACCCACTATATTAAATTTATAGTGAGCTATTTTTATAAATGTCAAAATGCTATTATACACTGTCTGTTATATCTTGGAAGTGTGAGAATATATACCTTTAATATTAAAGATGAAATGTCACTGAATGACTGAGTCATTCAAATAACAATCCATATGTTTGCCTAATGTTAGAGCCTGTGCGTTCTTTTTTTTTAAATTCGTTCAACAGAGTCTTACATTTTGGAGGGAACTGTTGTTACACATTCATGAACACATCAATATTGACAAAGCAAGCTTTTTTTCTCCTCTCTTTGAGTTCTGATCCCATGTTTCCCCTACTTTACCCACATGTTAGTTGGGTTTTTCCTGGACATTGAGAGTTCCCTTTTGCATTGATAACCCCCATACTCCCTCCCTCCAGCTGCCTTGATATCTCCCCCATAACCCCTCCCTCCCCTCCCTGCCCACCTCCCTTCACCCCCAAGCATCATAGCCATGCTTCCCCCCCACTCTTGTAAAAATTAACCCATAGTTGTGGATTTTCCATTAGACCGCATTTGTGTCATGATTTTCTTTTTCTTTGTTCTTTTTTCTTTTAAGAGAGAGGTACAGTGAGAGAGAGAGAAGGAGAGAATCAGTTTTATTTAGTTTTTCATGTGGTTTTCATTGTTCCGAGACTTCATTGTGTATGTGGTGCTGGGGTTTGAACTCATTTACTGGTGCACGCCAGGCAAGCACCGTAACCACTGAGCCACTGCTCCAGCCCCTGTGTCATGGTTTTAAATGTTCAAAAGCTTTACCTTTCAACTCACATACTGATGATCTAGATAAATAAACAGGCTTCTCAATGTTGAGATCATCACTTCATTTCTTCATATGACCAATGTTAGAGGGAATTACGGACACCTCTTCGTAACAGTAGGCACAGTGTCTAAGTATCGAAATCAAGTCTTCAAAGACTAAGTGTGAAACACTCATTAGATTACTTACACCAAGAAAGATGCCCAGTCACAACGACAGTAAGTAGTGAGCTGAGTCTAAAAATCTGAATTTGGACATGTAACGAAATACCTGCAGAGCATGAGTTTCTCTTGTGTATTGATCAGAAAAATGGTATAATTAAAGAAATAACAACCGACAAAGAAATGCATGAAGAACACAGCATGCTACATACCCAAATGTTCACAAGTTGTCCTACAATTGGGAGCACATAGTTCATTTTAAAAGTTAAGAGTTTAAGAAACATGCAACTCAGATGTGAAACAGACCTCAAGGTAGTAACGTATAATTGATGCTCAAAGGATTTCAGTTGTGGGATGCCCAACCTCATTCAAGACATCCCAATTCTTTTCTAAAATTTAAATTATATGATGCTTTAGAATCCTATGTCCCCGATTAATCTGAAAGCTGTAACATGTATGTATACATAAGGAAATCTGCATGCATACTTATAAAACTGTGTACATACATAAAAAGTAAAAAGAAAAAAGGCATAATTCCTAAATTAAGGCATTAGCTATAATTATCTGAAAATTTTTATGCTAAGGATTTTAATGTTGGAGGTAGTTAACTTCATAAATTTTCAAGTCTATAATTCATGTTTTGTGTTCAAACTTAATACTTAAAAAGTTATTATATGAATAATATAATTGATAATACCTTGAAAAATATGCAAAGTAGTCCCTACAAACATTTTGGATATTAACGATTGAGAATAATAAATGTGTCTCAATTTTGGATCAAAGAAATCAGAGCTTGTTGTAAAAAATCAATGATTACTATTACAAATATAATGACTGCTAATAGCATATGTGTACTGTAACCCTGGGTACACACTTTCCTGAAATTGTTTATTTCAAAATGTTAAAAGTTGGGTGATTATATGTTGTCATTAAATTTACAGTAAGTTTTCTCAATGGCCATGGGGAACAAACAATATGAATACTCTTGTTTAATAAGAAGCTCAAATATACTTATGTAAAATAATGCACACTTTCTTATTTTCTTTGTATTTTATGTCATTCAGAATTGAATAAGAGACTTTATCTTCTTTCAGAAACTAAAATTTAGAATTGTGTAGTTAATAATCTAAAAAGAATCTTAGAGATGGATAAAATTTTTCAAGATCATTGAATGACACATATAATTGCAATAAACAAGTCAAAAATCATTCACTTTTATATTCCAAATAAGGAATTTCTACATTTAATGATAACAGTCTATTTTCTAATTTGTCAATGTATTTGAATTATAATATTATTAGGAAATCACACATCATATTTAGAAGAGTATAATGTCCCATCACTATAGAAATGTTTTAAAGTAATGTCATGAAACAGTTTATGTAAATCAAAATAATAATCAAATTTATTCACAGAAAATAATATATGTATAATTAAATAAGACAGAATAATAATACCCAAAGAGATTTATTATGAGATCTGCAGTGAGTAGACTTTCATACTTTCATCATTTTAATCTAGTGGACAAGAGGTGATTTATAGGTTTATCAATTTATAGGCTTTAATCAGTAATTAAGATGTCTTAGTCATTATTTTAGTCAACATTGAGCCAGTACTCTTTTCCTTGATGAGCTTACATTATTATATGTTTCATAAACTTGTAGAACTTCCTTAAATATTCAAACTTCTACATAAAAAACATATAATTTGTATTTGTAAATGTTAACAAATGAGATACCAGAAACGTACTTTCAAATATTAAATTTACAAGATAAACTAAATATAGACACTAGGTGGTCACAACAAACAGCTTTATTTTCAAGGAATGTTCTGTGCAGTCAAGGTGATACAATACATAATAACTTGAAGTTATACTTGTGACACATACCATCTTGCTTATATATGGACTTATGAAATTCTCTGTCCTTGTGTTCAAGGTTCTGAAAATTCATATTTCCACATACAAACATTTTTTAAAAGTTTAGTATTACAAATGAATCTTTTACTGGTGCTATAGTTTAAATGTTTGTGTCCCCTCCAAAAATCATGTTGAAATTCAATCCCTAGGACAATTGTATTAAAAGGTAGGCCCTTCAAGAGGTGAATAGACGATGTGGCTGCTCCCTCATGTACAGGTTTGTGTCTTATAAAAAATTATAAAGTTTGAATTCACTACTTATCTAAAAGAGAAATACCCCCCAAGGACATGGCCCCAGTGATCTACTATGCCTCACGTGCCCACAGATTCCACCAATTGCCAAAGCCCATTCAACATCAATGGATTAATCCACTGATGAGGTCAGAGCCCTCATGGTGGAATCATTTCCCCAAAGCTCCACGTCTGGACAGTACTACATTGGGGATTATGTTATTCAGCTTTTCATTACTGTGACCAAAATACCTGCAAAGATCAACTTAGTGGAGGAAAAGTTTGTTTTGGACTCACTGTTTCAAAGCTCTCAGTCCATGCTGAGCCAACTCCACCACTCTGGGCCTGAGGTGAGACAGAATATCACCGTAGAAGGAAATGGCAGAGGAAAGCTACTCAGCTCAGGGTGACTGGGAAGCAGAGAGAATGAGGAGGTAGGGGGACAAGATGGAGTCCCAAAGAGCATGCTCCCAGTAATTTACTTCCAGCCATGCCCCATCTGCCCACAGTTACCACCCAGTTAGTCCATTCAAATTATTAATCCAGCGAATGGATTAATCCAGATCTCAGTCTAATCATTTCACCTCTGAATATTTCATCATTGTGTATCATGAACTCTTGGGGACACCTCATATTCAAGCCCTAACAGTGATCACACCTTTCAATACATGAGCTTTGGAAGGACATTCCAGATCCAATTCATAAAGAATTGGAAATTATTTCTTTCTGCTTGTACTCAACTGGATGTGTCATGTTACGTTAGCTCTGCATATGAAAAAGGCCTGGGCATTTTCGTATGCTTGGATTTGTTCTGTTCCTCTTTTCTCTTGATCTTCACAATCACTATTTGATTTTTAACTGATAAATAAAAACATAAAAATTATAAATCATGATGGAATCCATATGGTGCTTCAATACATGCATATACAATTGTGCAAATGTTTAAATTAGATTAAATATCTCCATTTCCTCAATCATCTATCATTTCTTCATGGTGGAAACATTCACCATATCTTCTTCTAGCTTTTTGAGATTAATAATATGCATATGTTATCTGCAATCATATTACTAAGCAAGGTCATTATCAGAGCTTCTTACTTCTCTCTAATTGTAACTTAGTATCCATTGATGAGCATCTCCCCATCCCTTCCTCTCTCTACTGTCCAGCTTCTAACAGTTATTCTACTCTCTACCTCTATGGAATCAACATTTTAAGTTTTCACATATGAGTGAGTCTATTCAAATCCACTTACCTTCGTTCTCCTCAAATTCCCTAATCCCTCAAGTGCAAGTCTTTTATCCCTTTTGGGGTCCTATGTAGCACTTCACCAGAACTTTCCTTAAGGCATCTATCTCCTTCTATCCTTGTTTTTACTGTTTTATTGTTCTTCTTCTGTCCTGTTTTCGTCTCTACTCCTAAGGTACACATTCCATGAAAATAAAAATTCCATGTGCCTTTATAATCATATTTCTGTATTTACTTGCTTATGCCACCTTCTCAATGGCTATACACAATCTATTCTCTCTTTCTCTTTCTCCCTCTCTCTCCCTCTCTCATATAAATAATGAACTGAAATTTTTTTTAATTTTTTTTATTTTTGAACAACCATACAAGTTTTTAACAAAATAATATAAAATGTGTATAGATTCTGGACATTACAATTACCCCCAGGAATGCACCCCCCCAATTACCCACCCTTATCCCTTCCTTCACCTTCCCAAAATATCTCTAAAAAAGGATTATGTTGTACAGCATTACATTTTATCTGGATTGAACACATGATAATAGACCAACTTTCTCACTGGCCAGGGTCTAGTCCCAACCTCCACAGAGAAGTGGAGACAATTGACCATTAATGAACTGAAATTTTGAATGTATTGGCTAAAATAGTTATGTTGAAGGATTAAAACAACATGGAAAAACACATGGGAAGATACAATTTTTATTAAAAATAGATCTTAAGGAAGATAAAAGAAAGGTTTCTGCTTTTCATGATTGCTTCATTTAAATCATTTTAAAACTTAAAAACTATAACAAAATAAGAAATGCTTTTGTAATAAAAATACTTTTTCATGAAGACCTCACCAGAGAAAATTACCTAGAAAGCAATAATATTACATAAGGGTTAAAAATATAAGTCCTAGAAGCATATGTTCTTGCTTCAAATTCCACCACAATTTCAAATGTGTGACTTTGACAAATAATTCAGTAGTGTTTTCCTTGGGTTCCCTCATCTTTTAAATGTATTAACCATAATGTATGGTTTCATACTACTAGTAGATTAATTAATACATTGAAGATGCTTTAGGAGGCTGTAGTAGACAGTAAATGTCAATACCCATTTTTTGGTATTATTTTTCTTATTCATCACAACATAGTATACATAGTTTTTCCATCATCAAAATATGTAAATTTGACTAAAGCATCACAGTGTGCATAATATTAACTGAGCACCTGAAAGGTTATATTTTATAAATTCTAATGTCAAGTAGAAAACTATCATGTTGCCTTACAGGAGTAACTTAATAAGGATTGTTTTTCAAGAATTCAACAATGGAATATAATTTGTTCTAATTCCATTTCCAGAACCGTCCTCCCCCGACCCCCTGGTCCCTTCCCTCTACTATACTGATCTTGGCAAAGCACATGTTTAAAAGTATTATTTGCTTATGAGTAAGATCATTTTCAGGTGATTCATAACCACTTTCAAGTGGAAGCCGTTGAGTGTTAGTTGTAACAGATGTTCTTTTCCACAAAAAGAGTTCAAAGTCTAAACAACTCTGGGAAGCACTGCATACAAGATGTTACCCTCGTAAGATTTTACAACGCACTTACAAATTCCAGACTGAAATTCTACAGTACAAAACCCAATTTGAATTAACTCCCTATTTCCTAAATGTATTTGATGATAAAACTCTCTTTTTAAAGTAGTAGCCATTAATGAAAAACATAGCCTTGGTGATGTTACTCTTAGAAATGAAAAGAGTAAATATTTTTGTTTCCTGCTAGCACTATTTACAATGATAATACCATATAGTCACTTAGTTATTCATTCAATGAATGTGATTGCCTATATAGCTAACGGTACTGATACAGAATATTTACACTTTATAAGACTTGTGGATATTTATTTTTCAATTTAGCCTAGATGGATAGTAGTCAGCAATACAGTTTCCATAGACTCTCAAAAGCAATGTGAATAATAATAAGATAAAAAATACTGTAGTCGGGGTTGGAGCAGTGGCTCAGCAATTTTGGCACTTGCCTACCATGCGCAAGGATGCAGGTTCAAACCCCAGTACCACATACACAATGAAGTGTCAGAGCAACGAAGACAAGATAAAAAAACTAAATAATATTGATTCTCTCTCTCTCAGATTTCTCTCTCACACGCGTTGCCCCTCTCTCTCTTAAAAATGTCAAAAAGGTTGAGCTCTTAATCCTGGCCTTGTTATTTACTGTTTTATATCTTTGAGCAAATTTAGGTTTTTCAAAGGCTCAAATTGCTGTGTGAATTAAGTGAGGTGGCATACAAAGCATAACACTTTAAACATAATAAGCACTCACAAATATGTGTCTTCTTCCCAGACACGCTTGAAAGCCAGCAGAGAAGTAAATTCTTCTATTTATATACAGCATTTATTAACTTTCCTTAATTTTGACCAGGGCATGATGTTCATTTTGCATTGCTCCTGGCTCTGTTAGTTAAAACACAGAATGTGATTTACAAAAGAAAAAAAAAAAAACACCACCAATGAAACTCAGAGTCTAATGAGAGACCATTAAATAACAGTATTATACACTGTGAGCTACTGTAGGGAATGGACACTTTATTATGAAAATTCTTGGAACACAACATGCATCCATTAGAAGAGCAGTAAGGGATGAGATTTTACAGAAATAATAACTGGATACTTGAATAGGAATAAAAGTTATTCAAACAATGAGGAAATGGAGAGGTAAGGACAGAGTTTGAACAAAGAAAGAAGCCCTGAAAAGAACAAAAGAATAAGAGAGAAGGGAATGACTCTAAACAATTGGATATGGTTTTATGTGGATAGAGCAGAGGGTTAAAAAGTATTTATCAAGAGATGAAGCTGAAGGAAGATCAGAAAGGTATTAAAGCTCTTAAATTCAGATTTCCTCCTAGGGACAAAGCAAAGCTTCAACACTTTTAAGTGGAAAGTGAAATGCTCAGATGTACGTATGATATGCTTTCTGTGAAGCCATGTGACATAGAACATATAGTGTGAATTACAAAGTGCGGATGACCAGATAAGGATTTAATAGTGTCCTAGGCTAGAGTAAAGATGCTATGAACAAGAACAGTTTGTGGAGTTCAAGGCCAGTGGTCAGGTATAAAAGAACTCGTAAGACATATTCATGTCTAGGGCATGAAATCCTGCAAAATACAAAGCATTTGCTCTTCTGATGTAAGCACTGCACTCATAAAAATTCCCAAAAAGCTTTAACAGAAAAAAACTAAAGATGTGATCAACAATAAAACTAAATGAGTCAAAACATATTCTTTTATCTACATTGTAACACTTATTATAGTCCATTCATTAGAATCATATATATTTGTTAGGGTTCAAATAAAATACTTCCTCTAACAAGCTCATGTGATAAAAATCAAAGAATATTCAAAGGTGAAATGATTGGACTTTGAAACCCATAACTGGATCCGTGGATTAATCCCTTTAAATGGATTAATAATTTGAGTGGACTAACTAGGTCATAGTTGTAGGCTGGTGGAATGTGACTGGAGCAGACAAGCCATTGGAGGCATGCCTTTGGGGATTGTATCTTTTCCTCTAGCTCCTTGTTCCCTCGGGCTCTCTTTCCTGGCTGCTGTGAACTGAGCAGCTTTCTTCCACCATATCTTTCCACCACGATGCTCTGACTTTCCTGAGACCCAGAGTGATGGAGTCAGCTGAACATGGACTGAACCTCTGAAACCATGAGCCAAAATAAACTTATCCTTACTCTAAGTTGTTCTTGTTATATATTTTGGTCACAGAAACAAAAAATCTGACTAACATAGTGGTTTATGTATGAATTTACTGTTTTTCCACATTATACAGCTACAGAATTTATGACAGCAAAAACAAAAAGCAAATATAGGGTCAATGAAAAGATCTACTTGGTTTAATTAAAAGTACCATGATTTATGCCTAATTTTGCTAAAATGATAGCGTATTGCATCATTTCTTATATATATACATCTGAAGGTTGTAAATATCAGCACCAAAAAGGAAGTTTTGGAGATGAAATAGGATATATAATTAAGAGGAATAGAGAAGGAGGTGACAGTTTAATCTTTCTGAAGTTTACCGCTTTTATTTCTTTCTAGTAATTTGTTAATATAATTCTAAATTTTGCTTCTAAAATGTGTATTATAACACCTCTCATCTGCTGATGTATTTCACCACTGTGTTAGGCATTTTGAAAATTATTACACTCAATATTAATGTAATGGAGGGATAAATTTGATATTTACGACCAGAAGAGTACCTGGCATGTTCAATAAATACTGTTGAATTTATGAATAATCGCCTTTTAAGAAAGGTTGATGCTGATAAATAAAGGGCACATCAAGCTACTTTATGGGTTTACATATTTTTTACTCACATTTTTTAAGAGAGAGGACAAAGAGAGAGAGAAAGAGATAGAACCAATTTTATTTAGTTTTTCATCTGGTTTTCACTGCTCCAACACTAAGTTGTGTAAGTGGTGCAGGGGTTGGAATCTGGGTCCTCATGCATGCCAGGTGAGTGCTATAACTATTAAGCCACTGTTCTGGCCCCATGGATTTAGATATTAAAAGGAGACTCTAGCAGTAGAGGCTAGAGAGAAAAATATCGCTCAGATTACCTATTGAGAAAATTTGGAGCTATTCAGGATAATCCAAAAGTGAGGTGGTAAGGACAAGTGCCAGGAGGAGAGAGGCAGAGAGGAATCAGAGGTGTATGTACACCTGGAGGCGATGTGGGTAAGGCTAATGGAGAGGAGCCAGAAGACATTAAATAGTAGAGATGCTCAATATTTAATCTTTGCATTGTCCTGTAGTAAAATATTTTATATACACATTCTGAAATCTAGAATTCTTAAAAATTTTACCACTTGTATAAATGATTTGTGTGAATGAATTTTCTGAAAATTAAAATGTTTGAGTTAAATAAAAGGATAATGAAGATTAACAGACCAGTCTACAAACTGAGCCAATTAAGTAAGAGCAAAGCTCACAGCCAGAGGTGATTTGGGGCATATAATCCTCTGCAGCATTGAAGAAAACCTGGGAAGGATTTTGGACTTTCACAGGATATTAGTATATTACAATGCATTTGTACCAGTTCATGAGATTAGATTGTTAAATTATCAGAAATGTTTCCAGTTTAGCTGATTTCATGTTGGTAATTCAGTATCCATGGTGAAATTACTTGAACTATGGAAATCAGAAAACATCATAACTCAGTGTTCCCCACTCCAAAATATACATTATCAGCACACCATAGAATCATACCTAGCTTTTTGTGATACTTGCATTAATTGAGATTACAATTTATTTCCAAAATCAAAGTTTTTTAAAAACAAGGAAAGTGGGTAGCAACATGAGGAAGACGTGGCAAATTTAAAGAACAGATTCTTCTCTACACTATGGCAACCAATAATTATATTGGACTATTTAAATGTAAAATTAAATAAAGTTAAAATTTAACAAAATTGAAAATTTGATTTCTCAATAACTAGTTATAGTTCAAAAGCTAAAGAGTTATATGTGACCAGTGACTCTCATATTCAACAGTACAGAAATGGAGCATTTCTATTAATACAGAAAGTCTAATTGGTCAACGATAGTAGATGACTTAATTTTAATAAACGTTCCTTTTCTTCTTAATATTCTTTAGGCAAGAGTCCTGATCATTATTGAATTCATCTCTATCAATAGACTATGGGCTAAGCCAGAATCTTCCCAAATTATTACCTGTAACTTCTCATAGCTTCTATGAATGGATATTTTGTAGTTGAAATGCTAATATTTAAGTAAAACAATGTCAATTTTCAAGATTTTCTAAATGTTAATGATAAATAATAAAAAGAACAAAATAATTCACATCATGAGGCAATATTACAACAAAAAAAGGGAAAAGATGCTTGGTTCTTTTGTAAATAGTTGACTTAGAATTTGATAGCTTTTAGTAGATTGAAATAAAAAATTATCTAGAATATTCAATGATGTTCTGTGTTTAAAAAAAGAACCAAATCTATTTACTTGGGGAAATGGTTAGTAGGAAATGAAAAATGGCAATATATAGAAAGCAACATGGGAAAGAGGGGTGGAAGCAATGTAAAAATATAAGAACTGATACTATTTCAATAAAAAAAGTCCTGTTTTGATTTAAAACAGACATCTTCAGAGTTTAGAACCAATACATTGTGACTCTATGAAAACAGCATTGATTTCATCACATTTGGTTTCACAGATTCCCCGCATCAAGGGAGAATGTTGGAATGTGTCAATCACATTTGAATCCCAGGCTCCCAAGGTGCTCCTTGGATGTGTCATGCTGTGATTACTCCCAAAGTCATTCTTAAAAAATGGACATTCTATGTTAAATCATCAGTTGTCACTCTAATTTGAAATCACAACTTGGTGAAGTACAAGAAACTCACTGGTTACAAAATGTATTTAAATCTTTTTTTTTTTTAAGTTATAGGACTGACTACAACTCAAAATTATTTGAGAGTAACTTAAACACTCAGAGAAAAACACTAATTATTTTTTGGTGAGATTGAATTGATGAATTCACACTCAGATAAAAATGAATTCTGTAGGAATATCTAGGGCATTTTAGAAAAAAATCACTAAAAAAACAGAACAGTGATTTTGGCACATGAATACAGTTACCAACCAAAAAAAAAACAAAACAAAAAACAAAAAACAAAAAAAAACACAAAAAACCCTAAATGTGTTTTTCCATATAAAACTGTAATAGTTTTTTTTTTTACTTTAAAGATATCCTTGCCCCTTATGATAGCAAATGTGTCAAAAATCACTAACACATCAATAATGGGGTCCCTACAAATAAATATCCAACTATGCCTACAGTCGATCTTTTTTCCAAGAATGACTAAATATGAAGAACTCCTGAGATGATGAAACCCTGCTACATACCCTAAAATATCCTCCCCAAATTGGGAATTGTCCTTCACTGTGCATTAGTAAGTAGAAGTTCAAGGGGGTACCAGGCCCTTTTCAGTCAGCTCATTCTCTTCTTTTTAATTATATATCACAAGGCATCTTTTCAAAAGCTTTGCTACACATGCATCAATCCTACACAATTCCCATGATCTTGCAGTTCACTATGTGCTAAAGAATTAAGATTAATTTCACATGACTTCTTTGATTTTGGCAAATCCATGCTGGGCCTTTATGATTACCATTTCTTCTAGGTCCTAATAAATAATCCTTTAATAATACTTTCTGAAATATTGATCAAGGTTAACCTTAAGGTTGCAAAATCCTTTTTATTCAGAGTTGAAAAACTTCTGGAGACCACAGAAACATCATTAAGACACAGAATAAGCATTTCCTTAAGTGTAATAAGAATTCACTGCACAGTCTGTATAGAAATATGCCAGTCAGAAAGTAGGAATTTTCATATTTTCCAAGCACTCTGAAATCCTTTATTTGAGGGAGGACTTCTATGGACGAACATTGACTGTTAGCAAGCAGCCAACAGAATGCCTGGGTTCACTTGACAGATAGCAAATGTATATATGCGAACACCACTTTTCCTTAAGTCCATGAAAGTTAATCGTTGAGTCTATGCTTATGCCTGAATAAGAAGCAGGGAAATACACATGTGATATAATAAAGTGCTCCCAACCAAGAACTTGAAATTAGGAAAAAGGAATTGCTATTCTGAGAGCTAACTATTCAAATGCACATTACATAAAGGGGGAAAGCCACTATATACAAATGTACTGATTTGCAGAATAGTTGACCTCAAATATTTTTCCTTAAGGACTGCCCACAATTAGAAATGCAGGAATTTTCTAATTATTATTTTTAAAGTGCTACTTTAATTTAAATTTGACTATTATTTCAGCTTTTCATGCATCTACATACAAAATCTTTATTTCGTATCAATTTGCATTTTTAAAATAGTTACATGGATATAAAACAAAACTAGATGGCTTTTTCTTTAGGAGTCCTTTCTAATTAATTCAATCAGTAATGATACATTGATCACCTAACCTGTGCTAGGTGCCACTTTTGGCTCTGAAAATATAATTGTTAAACATGCAAAGGCTTGCCCCTTTTGTAGCTTTCAGTGCTTCTTAGTAATATAAATATCTGTTGGATATGGAGAACAGAGGAGTTTACTGCAAGAATAAATTCAATTAAATGCTTACTAAATGATCATACTAAACACTCTTTATAAGCTACTTATTTTTATATATTTTTCCATGAGGCGTGATTTGGCTGTTTATCAAGCCATATATACAAAATACATAATACTGATTAAAGTATTATACTATATTGAGTACTTAACAACATGCCAGGTACCGTGCGGGGCATCTTACCTACATTTCTCATTTAAACCTCATATCACCACTATAAGTTTAGAACTGTTAGCATCTCCAAATGAGGAAAACAAAACTCATCCATATAGCTTCCAGGTGACTGAGGTGACAATAAAAGCCAGGCAGTCTGAATCTTTAGTCCTCAAACTATGTTATATTAAAATGCATTTGTTTCTATTCTATAAATTGAATTATATTCATTAAATAAACACTACATGAAAGAATTAAATGTGCTGGGTAAATAATCACACAATTACCCCAATAAATAGAATCTAATCTATCTCTGGATTCAAGAGGATTCTAGTTGTATACTTAAGAAAGGGAGATGGTATCTCAGTGATGAATATATATTAGTTTCATCTCAAATAAACATGAATTTATTTATTATCTACTCCATGAACTTCATTGCACATATAGAGAAAAATAACTATTTTATTGGGGTAAACCAGAAGATTGTTCGAAGAACAGAATAGCATCAGCCAGCATTTTAGTGGAAATTTTAAGTTCATTATAATTTTATACATACTCAGTCGACATATTTACCTAGAAGTACGAGTGTTACTGAAAGGTTCATTATCATGAAGCCTAAACACTAGTGTGCTAGTGTTTTTGCAAATACTCTGCTAGAGTTCACAAGCGTGGCCACCAGGTGGCAGTAGGCTTTCTTTTTTTTAATTTATTTTTTAATAATTCAATATGCAAACTTGAGTGACTACAATATCACTAGAGGGAAAGGAACTGAACAAGAGACAAATCAAACAACTCTTTTTGTCAACAGAGAACACGAGACGTAATTTTACTATTACTTCTAAGCTTTATTTTTGTAATTGTATAAAATGATCAGCACTCAGTCATTTTGAAAGGAGCGCTCCCTTGGGCTGAAACCCTTTTTGATCCAGAGCTCCATCATTTTTACCTCCACCCTTTACCAGTCCCTCCTTGCTCAGGCCATTCCATCCACTGCTTCTCTTACACTCCCTTGATCTTTGGGGCACTTGCAGGACCTCTCGGCAGGACTTGCATTTCCCTTTTATGGAACCATTTCCACAAATGTGCGTACAAATTCACTCCCTTCATTAAAATCTGTTCTGGTAGCACTTCCTGGGAGACTGTGGTCCCCAGGCCACTCACAGAAAATAGCATTTTCCTTATTCTCTATCTCTTTATCCTAGTAATTCTTCACAGCATCCATCACTTCCAGATGTTAGATTCCATACTCTTGGTCTGTTTCCTTCACTAGCTCATGAAGCGCTATAAATGTTAGGACTTTATCTTGCCAGCACTATCCCTTAGCACCTAGAAGATAGCTCTCTCATGATAGGACCCAATAAGAGAACAAATGAATTAATAAATGTATTAAATAAAGGTAGGGAAGATTTATGTCAGCTCAGAGTTTCAGAGGTTTCAGTACATGGTCAATGGGCTCCGTTGCTTTTGGCCTGAGGTGAGGCAAAACATCAAGACCCTGTCATAAAACAGCTGTTTTTCTCATGGCAGCCGGGGAGAAAAAGAAACAGTAAGGAGGGAGGTAGTCCAAGATATGTCTTTATAGGACATGCTCCCAGTGACCCACTTACTTCCAGTAAGCCCCATGTCCTACAGTTTCTACCACCTTCCAATAATGCCATCAAATTATGAATCTATCAGTGGATTAATCCACTGATGAGGTCAGAGCCCTCATGATCCAATTATTTCCCCAAATCCCCACCTCTGAACATTGCTGCCCTGGGGACCAAGCCTTCAATACATGATTCCTTGGGGAATGTTTCAGATCCAAACCAAAACAATGAATGAAAGAATATTTAGAGAGAATGAGAAAAATCATTAAACTGACGTAAATCATTAATTGAGAATGCAGATTTGCATATTACCAATATTTTCTTTTATACCTGTTTCATCAGATCATTGTTTTATGATCTCTTCAAATTTGAAGTTTTCTAAATTAATCTAAATATATATTGAGCACATTAAATATACTTTTCAGATTCAAATATTTTTGCCTTAAACTCCTACATATGAAATTATTCTATGTTTACATATTCCTTCAGATTTTTTTCCTGACCCCCCTATCAACAAAACCACAGAATGCAATTTGGTTTAACTTTCAGCTAACTGAGATTGGAATGACTTTCAATGTTCAGGCCCAGGAATGCAAATTATTCTTTGTATTCTAATACATGAAGGCTGGGAGCATGGTATATAAATAACTTATCTGAGGGGTTATTTTGGGGGATTGTTTTGAAGATCAGAAATGTAGTCGTAGGGGCTCTTTTAATGTCTATATAAAGCAGAATCAAAAAGGTCAACCAATGAAAAGGGAACTGTTTTTTTCCTTATTCCCCTAAGTATCTTTGCCCTTTTGTACTGTAAATTGCACAGGCTGGCATTTAAATGCACAATGTCAAAGGCAAAGCACGTGCACTCAACCTATGCAAAAAGACAGCTGGGAAGGGGCAGAAAGACAGACAGAAAAAAAAAAACTGCCCTAACACCTTTAATGCCATGCTATCAATGGCACATCTCTTCTCTCTAGTTTCTCCTATGACAGCGGTTGCCCTGTGGATGGAGACCACCTAGACAGAGGAGCACTTTTCTTCCAATAGAGCAGCAGCTATATTCCACCTCTGAGATCCACAACCCCCTCCTAGCTGTCCTTGTTATTCAAAGACACCAGGGATGATGATCTCAACCATTTCAGCCCTTAAATCACCCTGTAACAGTGCCTATTTGTGTCCAGGGCTAATTCTACATTTTGCATATTTGGCTCTCACAAGTAAAATTACTCATTTAGGACTGGGTAGGTGTAATGCACAAATGGAAGTGGGATTTAGACACTAATAAGTACATGTTGTAATAATTTAGACCAGAGGCAGCTTCTCATAATAAGTAGGGTTAGTGTTACAGTTATTTCCCTGGTTTAGGAATATTAGCCAGCTGGCAAGGAAGGGTGGATCTTCACACTATTATCCTCCAGAAAATCAGTAGGAAAGAGGCTGGAAAAAATTAGTTTGTGCTCACATCATCAAATAGTCTTCAGCTGTTGTTCCACACATTGTGTGTGTGTCACACACAGTTAAAGTAAGAAGCAGACAGAAAAGCTACTTAATCAAGAAGTTACTAAATTAAACCACATTTTTAAATGTTTAGATTTAGAGAAATTAAGAATCATCTGCCAAGTTTTCAATCTTTCTTTCTCCCTGCTCCAACATAAGCAATGACGAGGACACAAAGCATATTGCCAACACAAACAATATCATGCTAAAAGCAGAAACGGTCAAAGAGAAGAAACACCGCTTCATTCACCTCTATTCTACAAGAAGAAGCTACAGGAACATCGGAATTTTATATAGATTGACAAAATCTCCACCCACCATGTCCAACCATAAACCCCAAGAGAAAGCCACCAACTATTCCAACCCTTGGTTTATAAAGATAAGGAAGGAGCCTGGAGTTACAAGAGACTTACTCA
This sequence comes from Aplodontia rufa, assembly GCA_004027875.1. Taxonomy (NCBI): domain Eukaryota; kingdom Metazoa; phylum Chordata; class Mammalia; order Rodentia; family Aplodontiidae; genus Aplodontia; species Aplodontia rufa. Next base: position 29,080 of record PVKS010019553.1, read on the forward strand.
AATTTGTGCAGTCAGTGGCAGAATTAGACACTTTGTCCAGTTGACCATTCCCAGGGAAATATTGGGTTTCACTGCTATGGCTACTTCCTTTATGGACTTTGATGAGTGTACTTAGCCTATTCCACAGAATTATCTAAGGATCTGGCCACCTGAACCATACATAATCTCAAGAGGGAGATAGATTCTAATACTCAACAAGTGTGAATATCTAGATATGCATAATTTAAAAGGTGTCCTAGTCAGGTTGGAATTATCCACACTAACCATCCCTAAGAATAAGTGTGATTTCTAATTTTACAAGTACAAGTACAAACTGATGAGTAATATCACTTTGACCTTGGCTTTGCCCCCAGTACCTCCTGCCTCCCAGTTACTGATAACCACTGAAGCTTTGACATGGTCTGATTTTGTAGTCAGAGATAGAACAATTGAAGTCCTATCTCCTACCGGTGTAAGCAGTACATGTTTTTACTCTTAGAAACAAATGAATATGTCATCTGTGTGCTCTTTTGTGAAATGTGAGTGATAATTTTCATCAGTGTATATTCGATACACACTGATTGACTGACACATTGTAAACAGGAATGAACATTGACTTGAATGGTCAACCTCATTGAAAGGGGAATCTTGAAGTTTTAAAGAGATAATACAAGCAAAGTGTATGGAATATAATAGGTGGAGCATAAAGGTCAGGTCCTTTTTCATTTATGGATTTTGTAAACAAAAATCACAATTATCCCAAGTGACCCAAATACTATGCTTTCTACTTTTTGCTTGAAATAATTGCTAAAGGCTAATTTTATATTTGTAAGAAAGTAAATCATTTTCATGAACTTCAGAAGAAATTCTCCTGTCGTATAACAAGGGCAAAAGATGGCAGCTCAAATACAAGCAGACTTTCAAGTGTTTTTTTTTTTTTTTTCCTGGTTCTACTGTCTTTCTGGAAGGAATACAGCAACTCCTTTTAACAGCAAAACTGTCTATTATATTCTCAAAACAATTAACACAAAAACTTTTGAATTCAATGAAGGTCAGAGGATTAATAGGTTTTATCTGCAATGTGTTTGAAAAGCTAATTAAGACTCCACAGACAGCAGAGGAGACTGGGGATACAATATTTAGTTTTTGTCTTCATGATCATAGTGAGAGAAAGTGAATGGAGAAAACCAGAGTGAATGTGGAAAATTTACAGACTCAAGCCAAATCCTTTCTAAAGGAAATAAAATTGAAAATACATTTCTGTGACGGAAGACGCCGCTGTATTTTCTCAGTGAACGTACTCAGCATCTGCTTTATCCTGGCATTCCATACTCAGCATGGAGAGAAACAGAACCGTCTCACTTAGCTTTCCTTCCTCAAATCTAGGGACAATCTCACTTACAAGGAAATGTCACTAAAAATGAAAGAAAACATTTTTAATTCTTTCTATATTAGAAAAAATAATTATTCTGTGGGTTCCCCAAAATATGGTTTAACAACATCAAAAAAATAGCCAAATAAATGCTGAGATGAAAACAAGAGTACTTTAAAAAGCCACCATGAAGCTGGGGATGTGGTAAAGTGCTTGCCAGGTATACATGAGGTGCTGCGTTCAACCCCAGCACCTCAAAAATAAATTTAAACAGTAAAAAAGTCATCATGATAGAAAGATATCCATTTCTCTCTGGTTCTTCTATGTATTTTTTTATCTACAACTTCCTCCAATTTATTTAGAAATTTAAATAAATACAGATACATGTTTTTGTTCCTTTACGCTGAACTTCAGTTATGACTCACTATGTTAATTACTTCTCATATTTTGCATGGTTATCTTCTGAAGCACCACACCATACTGGATCAGTCCCTCCTTTCCTTTCACCAGCATAATTTTAATTGTATTCTGAATATTTATTAACATCCCTTTCTTCTCTTGTCTCAGATAAACATTTGCAAAGTGATTGTTTTTAAGTAAACACATGTTGAGTCAGTCCCTTGACTTTACCCCTCCACTGGCTCCATTATCTGCCAAAGTGTAGATACCCAGCTGTGCCCTGAGTGCTTGTCAACTCTGTACCTTTCCCATCAGAAACTGTCTTCCCAGTTCTTTTTCCACTGTCTCCAGGCATTTCTTTTCATACCTTACCTGACTTTTCTCCATTCTTTTTCCCGCTAATCTATTTCGCATTACTCATGGGAATTCAGCCACAGGAATTAATTCTGCACACACACCCCACCTGGAACCCAAGCTAATGAATATATTCCCTGGGAATTTGGAACTGTATATTTCTTTTCACAATTCAAAGGTTAGCAACTTGATAAGTCTGAGAATTACCAAAGCAATCATACTACAAGGTACTCAGAGTTTACCTGAGACACTAGCTAAACAGGACAGCTGATAATAGATGGAAGGAGAGATCAACAGAGAGAGCCATGATAATATTCTTTATGACTCTGAATCTAAAATTCCTCTCGCTGAATTTCTAGGAAAATAATCCAATACTTTTTAAATTTTAAAAAAATTTTGATTGACATAATATTTGTACATATTCATGAGATATAACGTGATGCTCTGATTCATGTTTACATTGGGTAATGATCAACTGAGGGTAATTAGCATATTCATCACCTTCAACTTTTATCATTTCTTTAAGATGAGTACATTCAAATGACTCTTTTAAGGATTTTGTGATATGTAGTGCATTAATGTTAATTATATTCATCCTACTGTGCCACAAAGACAGAACTTGTTTCTCATATCAAATGATAACATTTTTCCCGGTACCCAAGCTCTCCACACCTCCTTTCCCTTATTTCCAATCTCTCGTAACCATTACTATATTCTCAGTCTCTAGGGAATCAACACTTTTAGATTCTACTTAGGAGGGAGATGATGCAGTGTTTACCTTGTTTGTCTCTATGTTTGCTTTACATCCCTTGCCACGATGTCCTCCAGACCCAGCCACATTGCTGTTAATATAGGATTTCACGCTTTCTATGCCTGAATAATATTCCATTGCATACATGTAACACATTTTCTTCATGCATCTCTTCATTGATGGGTATTTATAGTGATTTCATATCCTGACTAGTGTCAATAGTGTTGCAATAAACATGAGCACGAGTGTCTTTTTGACATGTTGATTCATTTCCTTTGGGTATTTGCCCAGTAGTAGGGTTGCAGGATTTTGTGGAAGTTCTTTTTCTTAGATTTTTTGAGGAACCACAATACTGTTCTCCATAATTGCTGTACTAATTTGTGTTCACACCAATAGCGTGGAAGAGTTCCACTTTATGCATATCCTTGCCAGCATTTCTTAGTTTTTGATTTTTTGATAATTAATAGGTAAACTCACTGGGTGAAGTAATATCTCATTGTGATTTTGATTTGAATTTCCTTAAGGCATAATATTAAGTGTTGTTTCAAATATCTGTTAGGCATTTGTATGTAAACTAATTTGACCCTAATTCATCATAAATCAAAGACATAAAATGTTCCCCCCAAAATAGTGAGCATTCCAAAATTACATATATATATATATATATAATGTATATATATATATTTTTTTGTCTTAGTGATTGAACCCAGGAGTACTTTACCTCTAAGTTACATTCCCAGTCCTTTTCATTTTCAGACAGGGTCTTGCTAAGTTGCTCAGGCTAGCCTCAAATTTGTGATTCTCCTGCCTCAGCCTCCTGGATTGCTGGGATTACAGGTATGTATCATTGGGCCCAGCCATATTCCAAATATTTTTTAAATTATTAGATGAAATCATTATCACTCCTGATTTATATCAAAAGTAATTTAGAATAAAATAGATGAATACAATTGTGGAAATTTTTGTAAACATATTTATGGCTAACCAAAGACGTAGTTGATGTATTCAGTACTTATTATCTAAGGTTAAATTCTGGATTAAAAGGTTCTCCATATATACTTTGCCTATCTCAGTATTGACAATGATCACAGGTTTTAAAACCTCTTTGATCTACAGTAAATATAGAGTGTAATAGAGAAGATATGTACTTTCAAGGGGTTAGTAGAAAAAAATAGAAAGGTTACCAGTGAAGCTGAACATTGAGTATTCCCTATTTAACTTCACATGACCTTTTTCTCTCTTCTCTGAGCAGCTGACACCTCTACCTTGTCCACTCTGTAATACGTCAGAAATTGCACATAGGTGAACTAATTAGTAAGCAAAAATAATCACTGTTTGCCTTGAGATTTGAATAAATGAAAAACATGTTGTGATCATGCATTTAAGATAAGATGTGGCCACAATCCAGAACCTTTGCCCACCATGAGAAGGCAGCCACCATTCTGCCAACACCCATCACCTGCTTGAATAAAACATTCCTAAATTTACTTCTTGGGAAAATGGACCTTGGACAATAGCCCTCCATATTTTTGTTCAGCCAACTTTTCAAGTAAAGTCATAGCACTAGCCTCAATTCCTTGTCTTAATTGGCCTTTCTGTGGCAAGCAGTTGGACCTTGGTCTGGTAACAATAGGAATAAATTATGGATTATCATGTAACACTTAGTTCTCTCTAAGTATAATTACTAACAAAGCTAATAAGTGTAAAAGCAGTATGAGATGTTATGTCTAATTTGTCTTGGTCTGTCTCACTGTGTTTATTAATAGTTTGGAGAGATAAACATGTTAATTTTATACTCCAGTTATAATATGCCATCTTTTCACATTGAAAGTCAAAAAGAAAGGCATGTCTAAACTCAGAACAGAATTAGGAGCCTCATTTGGATTTCACTTTCTATTTTACTTACAAAATAAAATGAATGAGATTTATCCCTGCTCTTAGATATAAATTTTTAAGAATTATGCTAACATAATTTTTACGACAAGTACAGGCTGCATTGACAAATGTATTTTCCTAAGTTTGATCAAATGAATATGTATATTTTTCACTCTAATGCAAGCTAACCAAAAATACAGCATCTACGTACAAATATCAGAGGAAAATATTTTCCTCCTATATGAAATTGTGTAACAAGTTGAGGTTTACCAAACATACAACCCTTGATAAACGTTTGAGGAATGAACATTTAAGTTGGAAATTATAAAATCCAAAAGAAATCTAAGACAGAGGAATAAATACAATCATATAACATAATGAAATAATGACACAAGGACAGACAAAGGCAGTTTCCTGGTTTACCTGGATCTGACACTTGAAGTTTCTTTAAACTATACCTTTGTTTTTTGTGTGTTTTTGCTTTTATTTGTTTCATTAGGTGGTTGGTTGGTTTAGAGATTTTCTTTCTCCTCTTTATGTGTCAGCATCATTGTCTAGATTGACTGTCACAAAACAGGTATAAATATGATGAATAGCTTTTATTTGATTTGCCCACTTTTGCAACCATAGAAAAGAGACCATCTTCCTTTCATTTTTTTATAAAGTGTCCACTAGGCAGTATGCTGGCCCAACTTGGGTCATGTGCCTACACTTGTCAGGTGAGTGGCAGATGGAACAATGATCACAATCTTAACCTCACTTGATCCACATGGTTGGAATTTAAAGGAAGAACCATTCATCAAACAATCGAACAAGCAGGGTGAGAAGAAAACAGAAGTCCCAGAAAGAAAAATTATAAATGTGCACTACTAATTTTTGTTGATTCATTAGTTATTAGATTTTCATGAGGCAAAAATATGAGTTTTAAATTACTGGTATTTATGCACCCCAGCCATCTAGGTTCAATGGCACATATGGAAACTGAATGAAAGCTTTTCTACCTATCTTCAACTCCTTCCAATGTAGCTTTCCTTTCCTGTTACTAATTATTTATTCCACCCTTCTTTTTTTCTTTTTTCATGCTGACATTCACACATTCATGCCTTCTTTTCAAGGCTAAAGACTTTCAGTGAAACCATTTTATATCAAAGTTGAAATCATGGCTTTTTCATATACATTATATTTTTTACAGATTCTCTAAAAACAAGAAAAATAGCTCATAGCTTAACTATCTGCCTGTATTTTTTTAAACAAATGACTTGCTAGTTTTAAGACTTCACACATTGATTATACCTGTCATTTTGATAAGATTTGAGGGAAGCTAAAATTGAGTTGAAAAATAAAATTAGAATTAGCATATACTCATGAAACCATCAGCCTTAGTAGAAATGGAAGCAATTTATTCAAATAACAAATGACTAGATATGGAAGGGAGTGAGATTAGAACTCCAGTTAATGGCCTTGCATGAGAAACTTTACTATGATGTCATCTGTTCACCAACAGCTTTTTGTTGTTGTTGTTTACTTGTTTTTTTTTTTTTGAGAGAGAGAAAGATAGAATCAACTTTATTTTTTCATCTGGGTTTTGAATCTCTGACACTTAGTTGTGTATGTGGTACTGTGGTTTGAACCAGGGTCCTCGCACATGCCAGGCAAACACTCCAACCTCTGAACCAGGACTCCAGCCCCCATTAGCAACATTTTATATCTTGTCTGGATGAGATGAGAAGTCTCCCTAAAGACAGAGGCAATGGAGATGGAGCTTCTAGGGGCCTCAGATTTTAAAGAGCTTCCAAAGACCAGAGCGTGAACAAGAAATAATAAATTGTGTCATTTCTTAATGCTACTGAAAATTTTAGGATTTTTTTTATTGTTTGCTTTTGGAGCTAAGAGAGTTTGGTGCCCACACTGAAGGGGTTCATAAAGATAGAGAGAAAGGGTCATTCACCAAACATATTTCAAAGGTGAAGGTAGCAACAGGATTTGATAATGGGTTAAGGAGGGGATATAAAGAATTTGAGAGTGACTGGAGAGATTTAGGCCTGAGCAAAAGGAAAAAAAATTGCCATAATTTACTGGTAAGAGGGAAAGAGTGGAGTATAGGTGGCACATTCAGGTGTGTGAGTATACGTGTGTGTGTGTGTGTGTGTGTGTGTGATTTGAAGGGCTTTTAAACCATGTTAACTTTGGATGTCTAACAGACGCTTACATGAAGGTAGTGAATAAGTGATTGGATATTTAGTGTGGAATTCAGAGCTGGAAACAAACATTTAGAAGTTGGTATTAGATGGTATTGCAAACTATATGAGCTAATGAAGAAACTGAATATAGAATCGAGCTCTGTGTGCCTCCAATTTTAGATCCCAGAAAGAAAAGAAGGAAACAATAAAAAAAGACTAAGAAAGAATGACCCAGAAAGTCTAAAAGGAAACGGTAGTGTCAAAAGCTGAGTGCGGAAATTAGCAGCCACTGTCAAATACTCGAGAATAAAGAACTCACATTTGGACTTGAGAATGTGGAGAACTGAAAATGGTGGTGGGGATGGAAGCCAGGGAATGGTCAACACGGAGAGATGGGAAGGAGCTTGGAGGCAACTCTTAAGAGAAATTTAGCTCAAAAGGGGATCTGAGAAATGGTGCGGTTACCTGAGAGAGATACGCTGTCAACAACAGGGCTTTCACTGCTAGGAATGACCAGCAGAAATCCAAATGAATCTTCAGAGGAGAGCATTGCTGGGGTAATGTTCCTAACTCAGCAGAGGAGAACTGCATAGTGTGCGTAAGTGGAAGGATTTTTCCTATAAATATGAACACTGTTAACTGTATTCAGCCAGGAAAAAAGAAAACACAAGTATATAGATGAAGTACATCAGTGGAGTTGATGGTCAGAGCTCATAGGACCTTTTGGTTTTTTATTTTCTAAGGGAAATAGGAACAATGATAAAACAGCGATGGAGAGTAGAACAAAAGGGGCACAGTTTGGAAGCAATATTTTCAGAAAAGAAAGGGTGAACTATTAGGTTCCTTAGCTAAAAGGTAGTGGAATCTCCAAGCCATCTCAAATGATTCATTCACTCAGCATTTATTTCACAAATAGCCATGTGAATATATTGCTGCATGTAGGACAATTAAGTAGTTGCACAAATAAATTCCTGGGGACACTGGTGCAAGCACACCATTTTTTTTTTTTTGTTGTTGTTGTTGTTAAGAAAGGGATAGTGAGAGAGACAGAGAGAATAAATTTTTTTGTTTGTTTTTAGTTTTCCATGTGACTGCTGTTGCTCCAACACTTGGCTGTGTAAATGGTGCTGGCCTTCGTTCGAACTCGCGTCCTCGCGAACACCAGGCAAGTGCCATAACCATTTGCAATGGCTCCAGCCCCAACAAACACATCTTTTTAAAAAGGAGTGAACCCAAGTAATTCACAATGTTCTATCAACAGAACTTTTCCACGTGTTCACTGCCATCAGGTATTGGTTTTCTCCGTCCTCTGATCCGTGTAACTTTAACAGGTGCCCTCTTCAACATGAGCTCTTTCTGATGTATTTCAGCTTTAGCATCTTCAATGGATCATAGTTTTGACTTCGTATCCTAAGATTAATATTGCTAACAGGAGATGGGGACTGACCCACATAATTGCTATATTTTATTACTATCACAAATTATCTCTTAGAAACAATAGAGTGCTTTTAATTGCAGAAATATTATATGTGGTCCTCCAAGCCTTCCTCAATGACTTATGACAAACTTCCTAAAAATGTAATTACAATTGCATTTCTATTTAGAATTTTTTTGTCTGAAGCTTTTCCCCCTGTCTCTTGCATCATAAATAAGTAGGAAACTTTCCTTCCTATCTCAATCATATTGTCATTGGAATTTTCCTCTTGAGAAATCTCAGGATATGTCTTTGCCCTAAGGACAATTAATCATTATTCTAAACATGTATTACATTTTATTTCTTTTTTCATAGTGTCCTTGCTTTATGCAGACATCAAGAAGACATGCTCTGATTAGATTCAGAGTAATGTTTTATGCTGGAGTAGACAGGAGAGACCATGTGAATTCAGTTTATATACAGTGAACATTTGCTATAGTCTCACTTCTGGAATCAGCTCTTGACCACACTTTTGTTTTTTAAATAATTAACCTTCAAAAATAGTTACAAAATGTATCTGAAAATAGTGCTCTAAATCTCTAGTAATCAGAGAAATGCAAATGAAAACCACATTAAGATATCACCTTACGCCAGTCAGAATGGCAAAGATGAAGAAAATAAACAATAATAGATGCTGGAGGGGCTGTGGAGAGATAGGCACACTAACACACTGTTGGTGGAGCTGCAGACTGGTACAGCCCCTCTGGAAAGCAGTGCGGAGAATCCTCAA
>PVKS010019554.1:0-38182 GCA_004027875.1 Aplodontia rufa
AGAATCAGTTTTATTTATCTTTCCATGTGGCCTTTATTTCTCCAACTCTCAGTTGTGTATGTGGTGCTGGGGTTTGAACCTGGGTCCTTGTACATGCCATGCAAGCACTCCAAATGCTCCAGCCCAGATAATTAGATAATTTATGTGTTTTTTTTTTGTTTGTTTGTTTTTTTTAAAGAAAGAGTAAGAGAGAAGCAATCTGTATTTAGTTTTTGATATGACTTTCATTCCTGGGACACTTTATTATGTGAGTGGTCCTGGGGTTTGAACTCCTGTATTTGCGCTTGCCAGGCAAGCACCATAACTGCAGAGCCACAGCTCCAGCCCTGATAATTGACTTTTTAAATGAGCCAATCTCTAATTTATTTTTTAAAATGACCTAAGGGAAATAAACTGATGCTGTTTGATGTCACCTACAAAATCTTAATTTTGAAGAAAGGTTCATTCTATGAGTAGGAGGTGGTGCCCTTTTAAAAATAATCTTTAAATATTTTAGGTGATATTCAGAGTTACAATAAATTTTGTATATTCTTTTTTTCAGAAATTATAATTTCATATTTATATTCCATGTCCTAGCATAGGTGGTAGTAGTATTTTTCAAAATAAAAAATGATAGCATATCACAATGTGAGCATGTTTTTTCAACAAGCATAAAGTCCTGGTTCAGAGATCTTAGAGAGATATGTGAATTTGATTTTTTTTGGTTTATGTATATTTTCAGTTATAGCTGATTCATCTGTCTTTGGTGTTATTTTTTATACATATAGAATCTTCTACAGTTTTCATAGAATCAGTTGTATATTGCTGTGGAAAGACGCATTGTCAACAGTTCCTTTCAAAAATAGACCTGCAGGTATACTATCTACAGAATTTTGGAAGTTGCTATGTAAGCTGTTATCAGTTTTCAGAGGTCTTGAAATCTTCAGAGAGATTACTTTCTTATTAAGCAGTTGAATTAGTTCTATTATAATTACATGGACAATAAGATATAACATTTATGGTTTGTATAACAAATGTACATGAAGTTCAGTGTTTTTAGAGATTAATACTTTCAACCTTGTTATAATAAAATGGTTTATATTGCCAAACACAGATTCCTCCAGTGTGGATAATATGTAATATATTTAAATTGGTCTTGTGTGTCCTCCCAGATGACCACTTCTTACTCAGGCCTTGTGTTTTAGGTAGTACTACACTTAATTTGGGAGTTAGGCAATCACTTTTTCTGGGGGAGGGGAGAAACCACTTAATTTACATTTTTAAATTAACTACAAGTGACATCCTTGTGACTGCTACTTGCTCTAAGTTATATTTGGGGAGAAACATGTCAATAAAGAGAAGGGAATGGCAGAGAATACCAGAACATTTTGAGGTGGTGCTTGTTTCAGATTACTCATATCTATATCAAACTTCCCACCTGCTTGAGAATGCCTTCTGTCATGAGCCATTTGGGGATGGCTGAGCTGGAGTCACAGGCACTAATTGGGGTAGTAATAGTAGTAATAGTAGCAGCGCAAAGATGTGTTGGGATTGAGCAAAGGTTGTGAACCAATACCTTAGAAAAACTCACCTCTACCATGAAATACAGCGTTCTGCTTGTTCACTCCTTCTTTAAAATAACAGCAAATGCATATCAATATTCTTTCTATTTTTCATCCTTTCCCTATGTAATTGCACAATTAGTATCACTTTAAAGTGATTTACTTTAAATAATAGAGAATCTTTTAACTTTGGTCAAGAGCCACATGGATAATGAACTGGTGATATACTTGTTCTTATGCTCCTTTAACTCTACCCGGTTTTCAGATAGGCTCTTTTGCAACATTGAAGCTGAAGTTTAGTATTGATCCAATATATACTAATTGAAACTTACTATGTGCCACATGTTTATTGGGCATTTCGGATAAAATGGAGAACAAAAGGGGGTATAATCATTATTGTTAAGGAGCTTGGATTTTATTGGGTGAATTTGTTGGAGAAAAAATACCATAAATGAGAATTTGCAACTTTGATAAGTAGGTACATGGAGTAAATGAGAGCTGATTCTAGAGTGTATAGGAAGTCTCCCTGAGGACGTTAGCATTAAGACATAAAAGATGGGTAGGAATTAATTAGATTTGGAGAAGTGGAAATATCATTCCACGTTGCAGTAGAGGGACTACAGAGTGGAAAACACTGGGATGGACAAGAGCATAGTGCATTTAAAGATCTAGTGTTTTGAGATTGGAAGGCAAAAGAAGACATGAGATAAGTTTAACATGGAATATGGACTAAATCTTAAGTGGTTTTACATGCTATGCAGTAGATTTAGAGCCTTATAACAATGGAAAATGTTTTGAACCTGATGATAAACAGATTGTCATTCTGGTTATGATATGGAGAAAGTTTGGGAGAATACAAACAAATGTAGGAAATCATTTAGAAAGTTCTTATCATTATCTATGTGAGATAATGATGGTGTGGTGTAAGATGGTGGAGATGGAGGAAAGTGTTCAAACCAGAGAGACTGTGGAGGCAAAAATCAATAAAATCTTGGGATGAATTGAAATGGAGGAATGAGAGAATTCAGAGGTAACTCGACCATGTCAGTATTGGAGCTGGCTTCCCAGGTAGATGGATATGAGATATTATTAGCAATAATGATGTTGCTAAGCCATGTTGGTCAATGACTACGACCAGACTCTTAAATTTTTTACACTAATTTATCTAATGCTCAAAACAGTTCCGTGAGATGAGTTTTTAGTGTAGTTATTCCTATTTTTGAGGATTGAGTAAGGGCCCTGAGGCTACAGAGACACATTTACGACTGGTGGAACACATGTACAAAGACACATTTATTACTGGTGGAACAAAGGGAGATGGAGAGGAAAGCAGGCAGAAAGTGAATATGGCTGGATAGAAAATTTGGGAGAATGTGGGCTCAAGGAATTTCATTTTGGTTTTAAATAAAAAAATTTGAATATGTTTATAAGTTAGATGCATCTAATCGAGAGAAAAATGGTATTATAGAAAAAGGGGTAATTAATATTAGTAAGATTCTGAGTGAAGAGGAGATACAAAGTACAAGTAGAGAGAATAGCTTTATATTGAAAGAAGGACAACTTTAGGGGGGGAAAGAGAGATGAGGTCATGGGAATTTTTGTGGGTTGGCTGCTGCTTGTCTGCTGCTTTTTTTTTTTTTTTTTTTTCCTGTAAAATAGGAGCCTAGGTCAGCTAGGTGAGAGTGTGAGAATAAGGGTTTCAGGAGGGTGGAAGGGGTTTGAAATAGTTATGAAAGAGCTGGAAAGCCAGTTGGCCAGAGAGATAGAATGATTGCCGTATTAAGGACCTACGGGGGACTGGCTAGTTATCTCAAAACTCATGCTGCAGCCAGTCTGCCCTGTGCTGTAACTCTCCAACAATACTTACCTATTTAAGTACAGACACAGTAGTGAGGTAAATATTTATGTTACTCCAGTGTTGTATCAAAGGAGCTTATTATTTGGACAAACATGTTATTGAAATGAAGATGGTCACAGGGATGAAGAAAAGGAGATAGATTGAAAATTAAGGAAATAGAAAAGATAGAAGTTGATCATTATATAGAAACAAAGGATAAGAGAAATGGTTAAGGGTGACATCATGTTTCTGACCAGGAAATGTATTGCCTTATACCTGTTGTGGGTTGAATAGTGTCTCCTCAAAATTCATGTCTACCTTAGAATGTGACTTTATGTAGAAATAGGGTCTTTGCAGATGTAATTAATGTAAGAGGGGAGATAAGATCATAGTGGATTGGAGTGGACCCTAAATCCAATGAGTGTCCTGATAAGAGATAGAAGACACATAAAGAAGGCTATGTGAAAATGGAAACAGATTGGAATGATGTGTCTACAAGCTAAGAAGTCCCTGGGATTGCCAGTAACCAAAAGCTAGAAGAGAATCATGGGACATTTTCTCCTTCAGAAATTCCAGAAGGAAGCAACCCTCCTAACACCTTTAAATCAAATTTCTGGTGTCCTGAACTATGAGAAAATAACGTTGTTGTTTTAAGCAACCAAATATGCAGTGATTTGTTATGGCAGCCCCAGGAAACCAATATAGTTACGTTCACTGAAGTAAGGAATTCAGGAGAAGGAGCCAGTCTGGTTTGAAAGATAGTAAGTTTAGGGTATTATGCACTGTTAAGGGTCTTCATTCTCTTTCACATGCTCCTAACATAGTCTTCTAATTGTTTGTTAATTTAGCCCCTCCAAACCGTCTTTGTTGCCCAAGCCTTCTAAAATGATTCATTTTAGCAGTTCATATACAAAAGACAAATCTATCACTCTTTCTATACCTCTGCCTGTTGGCTAAAATTCATACTGTTTAACATGGTGATCAACACTGGTTTATCTGTCCTTATCACTTGTCACCCTTTCTTAGATTCTTTTGTCTCAATGGAACTGGTCAATTTGCAGTTTCTAAATAGGCTTTGTTTGTTCATGGCACCTCTATTTTGGCATAGTGCTTTTTCTGTCTCCCCTGTCTACAGTATCAGACTCCCACTCACCTCTAGACTGTGCTTACATCACCATATTTGTGAAGGCTTCCTTACCCACCTGTGCTCTACTTTATAGGCAGAATCTGTCCCAATACCTTGAACTCACTTGTACTGTTAGGTTTGTTATGCTGTTTGGTAATTAGTGGTTGCCACATATGTCTATCTCCAGAATGTAAAGTCTTTAAGGTTGAGGACTATGTATTAGGTAAAATATTCTTAAGTGTCAAATGCTTTGCAAAAGCCTACTTAAGGGGTAGCATTATCTCTTTGTGAATCCATTTTTTCCTTTGCAGTGCTTCCAAACTACATTTTGAGTATTGAGTAATTCCTTTGAGTGTAGATATTAAGTTGGTGTATAGTGGGTTACAGAATTGGTCTTTGGCCCCTTTTTAAAACTGAAAATTTGAAACTCATGTTAAACCCTAACTTTCCTGACCTACATAGATCTTTATCTCACCTGACAGGTTTTCATATCTCATATTTTATTTCTGTAATGCTCATTGATACTGAGCATCTTTTCAGATACCTGTTGGCCTTTTGTGTGTCTTTTGAGAAATGTCTATTCAGGTTTTTTGTCTGCTTTTAATTGTGTTATTTGGTTCTTTGTTTTTGAGTTGTATGAGTTCTTTATGTGCTTTGAATATTAACCCCCTATCAGATGTATTGTTTGTAAATATGGTCTCCCATTCTGTAGCTTATCTCTTTGTTTTCTTGTTTCCTTCCTGTCTGTATTTGCTTTTGCTGCCTATGCTACTGAGGGAGGTTTTATCTGAAATCAGAAAACATTAATAGAAGAAATTGAAGAGGGTACAACAAAATGGAAAGAAATCACATATTCATGCATTGGAAGACATAATATTGTTACCCTTATTACCCAAAACAGTCTACAGATTCAGAGCAATCCCTGTCAAAATGCTAATGACATTCTTCACAAAAATAGAGCATAAGTGCCACCAAAGAGTCTCAATAAACCAAAACAATCTTGAGAGCAAAAGACAAAGTTAAGAGCCATCACACTAGCTACCAAAAATATACTACCAAGCTACAGTAACCCGACCAATATGGTACTAGTATAAAAATAGACATATGGACTAAACACAGAATAGAGAGCCCCCAAATAAGTACACACATCTACAGCAAACTGATTTTTTTTTTTTTAACAAAGGTGGCAAGTACACACAATGGGGAAAAGATGGCCTTTTCAATAAATGGTGCTGGGAAAATTGATATCCACATGCAAATTGAAATAAGACCCTTTTATCTCTTACTAAATATAAAAATCAACTCAGTGGATCAAAGACTTATATGTAAGACGTGGGAAACTACTTGAAGATATCACAGGGACAAAGCTTCATGACATTGGTCTTGAATTTTCATCTGTCTCCCAACTATTACAGCCAATATCAATGATTCAGGGACCACATGTTGAGAAATCACTACCTTAGAAAATCTTATGTGTGGTTGATTTAATATCTTGGGGAACATAAAGACCAGGATTTTAAGGCCTTGAAACCTTCCTAGGATGAGATTATTTCATCCTTGATGAGTTCTAGGGAAAGACTGCCTTGAAGGTTGGTTTCATTTCATTTATTATGTAAATTAACTGTATGATCAACAATAAAAAACTAAAAAGATTGTGTCTACCAAGTAAAATCTGTAATATAACCTCTAATTTTATTTAAGGTTGAAGGCTGATATTAGCTGTTTCTTTTTAACTTTCACTTTTCACTAACTTAAGGTCTAGGTAAGAGAATGAGGTGAAAGATGTTCAGGCTTTTTTTTTTTTTTTTTTTTTTTGAGAGCGAAAGAATCAATTTTATTTATAGTTTTATCTGGCATTTGTTTCTCCGACAGTTAGTTGTGCGTGGTGCTGAGATTCCAACCTGGGTCCTCGTGCATGCCAGGCAAGCACTCCAATCCCTGAGCTAACCACTCCAGCCCGTGTTCAGCAGTTTTTTAATGGTCAAACTATGATCTATTATTTACTACCTATGTCATCTTGGGCAAGTTGTTTAAAGCAGTCATCTTCAAGCTCTGTTGACCATTGACTAGTAATAGGTGGCTTTCAGTGTTTATAATTTTTTCTCTGTGTAATTTATTAAATGAATGAAAATCTGTAAGACATTTTATAGGGTTTTTTCTTCTTTTTTCCTCTAATTTATTTCAATTAGGAGGATTTGTGAAAGGTGGTATAGAAAAACTGTTATTTAGGGCTGGGATAATAGCTCAGTGTTAAGAGTATTTGCCTAACATATACAAGGCCCTGGGCCCCCCAAACAAAAACAGAATAAAAAATGGTCACCTTTTACCCCTGTAGAAGACAATGGAAGTGAAGTTTTATTTATTTAATCTCTTATATATGTTTATTATGTATAATGATTTGTTTAGTAGTATTTCTTTTACCATTTAAATCTCATAGAAATTTATTTCTGCTTCAGATCTATAATGAAAGATTTAGGCTTGCATTGCCTAATGCAGTAATGACAAGCCTAATGTAGCTGTTTTGTATACTCTGAAATATGGCTGGTTCTCATTGAGAAGTCCTGTACAGATAATATATAGAAGGAATTTAGAAGCCTTAATATCTCAAAAATTGTTTCATTGATTATATGCTTAATTAAATGTGTATTAAATAGAATATATTGGAGACTTGTTATTTCAACTATTTTTACTTTCTTAAACGTGGCTATTAGAAAAATTTAACTTACATATGTAGGTAGTGTTACATTTCCCTTGCACAGCACTATGCTAAAATATCAGCTTTCCTATTATAATGAAAGCATGGGCTGAGGAAGATGATGAAGGCAATTTCATAAACTTTGAATTTAAAGAAAAATCTTTTGTAAAGATACACATACATACAAACAAACCCACAACAAAACCCAGTGAGTGATAGGCTCTTTAGCAAAACTAGATCTTCAAAAACCCCAAAGTTTTGGTAGGTTGGGGTACCAGGACACATGGAAATCTAGGAAAGAGAGTCAGGCGTACAGCAACCCTCAACTTGAAAGCCTCCTTTCCTCCTGAATATGTGTGAAAACTCCTCTATCATTAAACACAAGTAACAGGGATTTAATTTGAATCCTACAAAAATGTAACCAGAAAGAAATAAAAATTAACAGAATAAACTAACAACAAACAGTGAAGGCATACCATAAAAATATGGCCACCAAGAAAATATTCAGCTATTAATAAAACAGCATAAGTCAGACATAGGAAAACTCAAAAAGCATAACTTAAAATTTAGAGATAGAGCTGGGTGTGATGGCTCATACCTGTAATCCAGTGATTTGGGAGGCTGATGCAAGAGGATCACAAGTTCAAAGCCAGCCACAGCAACTCAGGCCTTAAGCAATTCAGCAAGATACTCTCTCAAAATAAAAAATAAAAGGACTGAGGATGTGACTCAGTGGTCAAGCAATCCTGAGTTCAATCCCTGGTATACCCCTAAAAAAATATTAAAGAAAGGAGTGTTCACGGAGCTCTGAAAAAAAATTAGAAAAATAACATTGCCGAAAAAAGATTAAACTACAAGTAACATAAAAAAATGGCATTACAGTAAAGACTGCAAGGAAAAGAGGATATATAAGACAAAAAAGATTTGAGAGAGAATTTTAATTATGAAAAATAAGCATGATAATTAGTGTTAGTATAATTGGACTTCCTGAAGAAACTTGGAACAGAATAAATACTTGTATCAACAAATCCTCATGAATTGCTGGTGGGTTCAGCCATTATAGAAAACCGTTTAACAGTGCCTTAAAAAGCTAAGCTTAGAATTACCATATGACCCAGCAGTTTCACTCTTAGATATCCTCAAAAGAATGAAAAACAACTAGGTACATGTATGTTCATGGCAGCATTGTTCATGATAGTCAAAAAGTTCATCAGTGAATGGAGCATAATTGCTAAATTCCTGTCAGGAGGATGAATAAATTATAGTCTATACATACAGTAGAATATTCTCAGCTATAGAATAGAATACAATACTGACACATGCTATAATGTGAATGAACCTTACATTATATGAATTGAAGAAGCCAGGCACAAAAATTCACATATTCTACGCTTCCATTTACATGCATAGGTAAATCTATATAGATAAAATACAGATTGATGCTTATCAGATGCCAAGGGGAGAGGTGGTAAAATGGGGAGCTGTAAAGAGAATTTGTCTTTTTTTCAGGGGGTGGGTGATTGCAAGCATTTTGAAAGTAATACCTGCCTGAGTTGTTCACTTCAAAATGGCTTAATGTTCTATGAATTTCACCTCAAAAAGAGGACCATTCAGTTCACTCTTAAAAATATTAACAAAACCTTCCTGAAATAAAGCCAAGTCAATCTGTATATTAGAAGGACATTCATGGACCTAGAATGATTAATAATGATTAAATGATTTAAAAAATTTTCTTTTTTTTTTTACTGATACTGGAGATTGAACTCAGGGATACTGTACCACCGAGCTACATTTCTAGCCCTTCTTTTGTTTTGAGTCAGGGTCTCACTGAATTGCCAAGGCTGGCCTCAGACTTGTCGTCCTCCTGCTTTAGCACCTCAAGTTCCTGAGATTCCAGGTGTGCACCACCATACCCAGCTGCACCAAGACATTTTTTAGTAAAATTCTTGGCTTTAAATATAAAGCAAAAAGAATTCTGGGAATTCAGACAAAAGACAGTATCACTTATGACAGGAAAAAAGATTAGGGTGACTTCTCAGTAGCAGAGTTTCATACTAGAAGCCAATGGGTTAAACATATTTAAAATACTGAAGAAGCTGGGAATGGTGGCATGTGCCTGTAATCCCAGCAGCTTGGAAGGTCTCAGGAGGATCTCAAGTTCAAGGCCAGCCTTAGCAACCTAGAGAGGCCCTAAGCAACTTAGTATAAGACCCTGTCAGAATGTCTGATGTTAAAAAGATTGACAGTGCCAAGTGAAGGCAAGGATGGGAAGCTGTCAGAGTTGTCAGACATGGTGGGCACATCAGTTGCCAATGTCACTTCAAAAACAGGTTTAACATGTACAGTGTACATGTGTGTATCCGTGGGTTTTGCATCTGTGGATTCAACCAATTGTGGATCAGAAACATTTGAAAAAATGGGCTGGGGATGTGGCTGAGGGTTTAAGCACCCCTGGTTTCAATCCCTGGTATACAAAATAAAATGAAACAAAAATATATCTGAACTGCACTTGTACAGACTTTTTTCTTGTCATTATTCCCTGAATAGTACAGTATAACAACCATTTCCATAGTATTTATGTTATATTAGGTAATACAAGCAATCTGGATTATACGGGAGGATATGCAGAGGTTATATGCAAATACTAGGTCATTTTGGGTTATGGGGTAAGGATCCTGGAACCAATCCCCTGGGACAACCGTTTGTGTTCTGCAACCCAGAAATTTCCCTCCCAGGTATTAAATATTTGTTGAAACACAAGTTACAGCAATTATCATTTTAGTATTAAAAAACTAGAGATAGCACAAATAAAATTTATTAGTTGTATTTATTTAAGTGATTATCATGCAAAAATGAAAATGAGCGCAGCATAAATGAATCTCATAAACATGCTCTTGAAGCCAAAAGACAGATATAATGAAGGCACACTATTTAATTCCACTTAGATAACATTCAAAAACAGGGCAAAACTCTCAGTGGTGTTGGAAGTCAGGGTATTACCCTGATGGTTACCTTTGTGGATGAGGTGGAGGCAGTGATTGAGAGAAGTTTATAGGGAGGGGTCTGGGATGCTAGTATTGCCCTCTCCCATCCACCACTCTGGTGCTGGGGATTGATCTACTACTGAGTTATATCCACACTCCTTTTTTACTTTTTATTTAGAGACAATTTTGCTAAGTTGCCCAGACTGCCTCTGAACTTGTTGTCCTGCTCAGCCTCCCAAGTCACTGAGATTACAGGCCTGTGTCACTGTGCTTGGCACACTAATTTTTTAAAAATCTGTGTGGTAATTAAATTAGTATGTTTGGTTTCTTATTTTTTTTAAATTTGTGTACTTATGTAAGTTTTTAATGGATAAAAAAGTTATAAAATTGAAATGAGGAAGTCCTACTGATATGGAGTGATTTCCAGGAAGCAAAAAAAGAAGAAAGAGAAAAAAGCAGGAAACAACACAATATTTATATTATGCCACATTTTTTTTCCAGTTTCTAGATGCTACCTCTTTCCTTCTATCTCTCAGGTCATCCTTGACTGGTTACTTCCGAATCTCAATCCTTGACGTTCTCTTCTCCCCATAACTGAATCTTACTTAGGATGTTAATTCACATTTCTGTTTCTAGTCCCATCCCAAGTCCCAACTTTTCACTTGTTTATTTTTAAAACTGGCGGGATAATTCCTGTTGATTGTATATGTGTATATAAATATCAGCATGCCTAAAACTTCTGACTTACCATCTTTCTTCCTTCTTCATGTCTAAGAAACTGCTGTCCTAAGCTATTTCTGTCAGTGCTTTTACTCTTCTCTAAACTTGAAATTTATTAGTTATTGTTAAACCCAGTTTTCTACTGGATATCCACTGTACTAGACAACACTTAAGTGTTGAAAACAGTTTTTTTGAGCATTGCAAAATCTTTTATTTCTACTTATAAAATTGCCATGATAACATATCATTTAGAAAGCTATAACACGGGGGCTGAAGCAGTGAGTGGCTCAGTGGTTACAATGCTTGCTTGGCATGCTCACATATGCCCTTTGAACCCCAGCACCACTTACACAACAAAGTGTTGGAACAACAAAAGTCACTTGAAAACTAAATAAAAATTGATTCTCTCTTAGAAAAAAAAAAAGCTACAATAGGCTATTGCTGCCATGTCCTTATCTTTACCTCTTTACCTAATCTTTAGACAATCTTTATCTCTAGCACTTAACTTTAGTAGATAGCAAGTGGTCGATTTGAATTGTTAGCCTTTTTGCTAAAGACAGAACATTTATTGGTCTCTCCTCTGATATACTATTAACATTAGTGGATCACCATGACACATATTGTCTCTGGGATAATGGACTGTCCAGGCTTGTATGCTTTCACAAGTTTTAAAGCTAAAGATGAAACAGTGAAAAGGCTTCTTAAAGTGAGAAGAGTAAAGTGGAAGTAGCAGTCTGTATTATAGGAGATGCTGCGTATAGCTGAACATCTGTTTAAATGGGTATCTTGGTCAGTCTTCTAGTGTCCATGTATTCATTTTAAATAGTCTTTGTCATTCTTGAAAAATGATTATAGGAATCAAAGTAAAGAAAATTAAATATACTTAATGTTTTGTATTGTTTTATAAGGCACAGTTGGTGGATCTAAGATCTGAACTGACAGAGACACAAGCAGAGAAGGTTGTATTGGAGAAAGAAGTACACGATCAGCTTTTACAGTTGCATTCTATTCAGCTTCAGCTTCATGCTAAAACTGGTCAAAGTGTTGACTCTGGTACCATTAAGGCAAAATTGGTAAGTATTTAAAGAATGGAGTGTATTTACACGTAATTTAGAAGGTATAGAGGATAATTTTAAATTAGGCATTTCAATTATAAAATGTCAAATGTTCTATGAAAAATTTGTAAAAGACAGGAAATAGTTTATGATTATCATGTTCATCCACAGTCTCATCACAAGCAAATAATTAGTGATAATATCAATAATCATCTGATAGCTGGAATAATTTTTTTCCTATTTAAAGATGTATAAATGTTTGGAAGATATTTGTGATTATACTATAAAAATAATTTTTTTCTACTGTATCAACAACATATATCAGAAACCCCAACTAACATTAGGATTATTAACATTAGTAGTTTTTTCCTCAAAAAAGAACCTTGAGTTGATGTGGAGCTCCACAGATACAGGGACCAGTTTCCTTTTGTAGTGCTCTGCCATTGTTAGCTGATTGTTTCCATTCTCAAGATTTCCTCCTGTCTAAATTCCAGGCCGAAGGAAGGGCAAAAAGATACTTCTCACATGTGTTAATCTCTTTAATGAGTTGTTCATAAAATTCTCAGTAATTTCAGCCAACTTCACATTGGCTATCCCTAGCTTCGTGCCAGTTTCTTAGTTGGTTACATGGTCACCTCCAGTGCAATTGGACAGGAAGAAGGGGAAAGTGGAATTGCATGTCAGCCAGTAGCACATTCATTCTTTTGCTTTTAGTATGTTGTGAGCGTTTTTTCTGCTGTTGAACTCTGTAATGTCTGCATATTATTCATGGTATGAATCTACCAGAATTAACATTAGTCTCTTAATTAATGTAGGTTATTTAAATAGAAAAAATTTTAAGATCTCATTTCAATTTAACCTCATACATATTGAATTATACTATGTACCAGATACTTTATTAACTCTATAGAGGCAGCCATAAATAAGACAGATATAGCTTTGGAGAGACAGGACATGCAATGATGTTTATGTGATGAGAGTAATACATTTTAAAATTTTAATTATTTTCAGATATTTTGTTTGATTGGTTTCTAGTGCAGAAATGTTAGAATTTATTTAAATGAATATTTATATTCTAAAGTCCTGAAATTCTATTAATCTAAGTTAGTAGTTTATCTAGCTGGAATAAAGGTGAGAATCACAACTGCTTCTTTGAGGTATTTGATGATAACCTTAGGAAATAGTCTGCATTTTCACTGGGGAACAATTTACCTGAAATTTTAACTGGATTTGAAACAGGGTCCTATAGAAGAAAGAACATTGAACCAATTGTAATTTGATGAAACAAAAATTTTTATTCCAATAACTGTATAGTAATTATTGTTTACAGATTTGTAAGTGTATTTGTTCTAATGAAATTTACCCAGATGATTGATATTCAGCATATGAAAATTTTCTTTGTAATTATTATACCACTAGGTAAATTCATTTGTTTGATGGTTTTCTAATTGTAAAACTTTTTTTTTATATCTTAAGTCTGTGCCCACTATGGAAGAACTGGTAAGTATGTTGTTTCTGGTTTGCTTTAATATGTCATGCTAAAGTGTTCTATTTTATTTGTATTTTACATGTTGTCACTCTTTGTATTTGAAAACTATGTTGATGTTTAAATTTTCAAATACCTGAAAAGTTAAGTGGATGGCCCATTGTACTTTTCTCATTGCATGTTGTAAATGATTTTTCTTTTGCCCAGTGATTTATTATTTGCTGAGCCCATCAGTTTTTGACAACTACATAGCCTCGTGACTTGCTCAAACCTCTACTTAAAAGAGCAATTGGTTTGCCCACATGAGAGTATTGAAGATATATTAAGCAGGGCTAGTATTTAACCCTGTTAAGTTTCTATTTGATTTCTTCCAGAAAAGATGGTGCATGTTGATTTCTTTACCATCACTTGCATGTGTTAGAATTTTTTAGCAGTCTTGAGAATAAATGTGTGGCTTTTAAAATAACTAGATTTTGAAAACTCACACCAGAAATTAGTTTGGAAAATAACAATATTTAAATTTTTAGTGTCTTTACCATTATCCCAATTTAATGAGGTTCCAGTTTAAGAAGCTTTACATCTTTTGAGGATCTATTCTTTGAATATCTAAATATAATGAACCTCTTGTTTATTACCTGATAATAAACAATATATAAGAAACAACAGTAAAATTATCTTTAGTTCTAGAAGTGATTACCTTCAGTTTCCTTAATCCTATTCTTGTTTACATTTATTAATTTCAGCTCTAAGAGTTATCAAATTCACTAGGGGTTTGAATCATTAATACAATGTGGTAGCTTAGTATGTTGCTCAAATTTCATTAGTATACCATAAATAGTTCATTAAAGTAATTGAAAGTCACCATAATCCAAAGCAATCTTGGTCTTCTAGGAATGCTTTTTTTAGAAAGGGCACCAACTTCAATAAATGTCATAAAAAGATTTTTGTTTAAGTTATTCAAACTGTTTTGAGGGGGGGAGGTGATGGAGGAGGACAGATGCCTATCTTTTTAGGAAATAAGTTCTGAAATAAATTTTGAACTAATAAGTCCAAATTTGTTACAAGAGGAGGATTCTAGATTATTTGTTTCTCAAATTCTATAGAAACAATATGGATAGCTCCTAGTACTGCAAAACAAACAAAAATATCTAGAAATTGTGTTCTAGGGGTTTTATGTATATTTGTACAGAAGTTGAAAAAACTTATGCATCTATAAATTACTGTAAGTTAGCTTAAATTTATTTTCTAGCTTCTCAATATTAAGAATAAAAATGGGGGCTGGAGGAAGATCCTTTACCTGGCATGCAGTAGAACCAAGGTTTGAACCACGGCAGCACATATACAACTCAGTGTCAGAAAAACCAGATGAAAAAATAACTAAAAATTGGCTCTCTGTTTCTCTGTCACTCTTAAAAAAAATGGAAATAATTACTTATCAATGCCCACATAATAGAAACAATACTATTTGCTATTTCCTTGAAAGAAATTTTTTTTTCTGGTGTTAAGATATATTTTTATTTGTCTTCATAAAAGGACATGGTGGTTTTAGTAAACAGTGTCTTCCACATCTCATGAGCAGATACCACCTTTTTGTAGCATTTGTGGATTCTGTAAATCATAAGTCAGTAAAAGCAGCTCTATTTAGGATAAATAAAAGTTTGAAGGGTTTGGGTGACTTTCTTCATACAAAAATAACACTTAGAACACCTGCTGGGTCTCATATTCAGTTCTAAGAAAGATTTCGTTTGCCACACACTGTGTGCATATTTGATTTTGAATTTGCCTGCCTTTAAGCAAAACTTTGAACCTTCTGTTGTGCACTCTACTTTGTCTTGAAAGGTGCCTATCTGTTCTGTGTTTGGGCACTGAAGGCATTTATATTTGTAACCCTTGATCTGTGGGAATCATAATTTGTACTTTGTTCTTTTAAGGTAAATTGAACATGATTTCTCACATATGAAACTGTGATTGAAAACTAGATGGCTAAGTTCTTGGAGATTATGCTCTCTGGCTCACATGGATAAATTCGGAGGGCATAGGACGGCATCCTTTTATGACAGCTGAAAATAGATTTTACTTCATAGGAGGCAAAGGAAGGCTAGTGTTTTCCTCAAGACAGTTCTACATCCACTTTAACATATAGACAAATAGATGAGTCAGATCCCAAAGCTTAGTGATAATCTATGCCATAAATATACTTTGTTATCCGTAGACATTTTTTAATTTGTAAATATTTTAATGCAGTTTTTGCTGATAGTACTCTATGGCTAAAATATTTTTAAAATGTTTAAAAGATGGGCTAGGGATATAGCTCAGTGATAGAGTCCTTACTTAGCTGGAGCTGTGGCTCAGCAGTTAAGGCGCTTGCCTAGCATGCGCGAGTATGCGAGTTCAAACCCCAGCACCACGTACACAACGAAGTTTCGGAGCAACAAAGGCCACATGAAAAATTAAATAAAAATTGATTCTTTCTCTCTCTCTTCTGTCACTATCTCTTTTAAAAAAAAATTAATTGAATGTTAGAAAAAAGTTATATCACTCTGGTTTCTTAAGTAATTTTTAGAAAGTAAGTAGCAGATTCCGTTATCTACTTAGAAAAGGCACTTATTTTATTATCCTCAATATCAGGATGTTTCATGACATGCAACCATCTAATATAAAAGTGATTTCCAAGACATTATGGTACTAATTTAAAAAAAAAACCAGGTGGGCTGGGGATATAGCTTAGTGGTAGAGTGCTTGTCTAGCAAGTATAAGGCCCTGGGTTTGATTCACAGCACTATCAAAAAAAATCTTAATTAGAACTAGAGCTAATATAAAATGTGTTCCATTTTATAAAAATGAAGTAGCAGTTTTATCATGTGCTTTCATTGTTGATATTATAGACTATGTGCTTATATGTATTATAAGGAACAAGGTCAACTGCTTAGAGTCATAAATGAATTTTCATTAAATTATATTTTTAAAATAATACTAGGAGAGAGAGCTTGAAGCAAACAAAAAAGAAAAGGTAAAAGAAGCTCAACTTGAAGCCGAAGTAAAATTGTTGAGAAAAGAGAATGAGGCTCTTCGTAGACATATAGCTGTTCTCCAGGCTGAAGTTTATGGGGCAAGACTGGCTGCCAAATACTTGGATAAGGAACTGGCAGGACGGTGGGTAAAAAAATTGGGTATACTTGTATTTTTAGGTGACAGATTGGATATACAATGAGGTTGATTCTTGTTTGCTATAAAGGAAACAATTTATCCCTAGGATTATTTTATAGTTGTTTATGACTTATTGTTAAATTAATATCAATAGAATTATATATTGCAGATGTATTTGTGCAAACCTGCAGATACACATAAACATAGATACAACTGTGCTAGTCAGTGTTTTGTCACTTGACCAAAATACCTGATAAGAACAACCTAGATGAGAAAAGTTATTTTGGGTTCACAGCCAGAGGTTGCAGTCCATGGTTGGCTGTCTCCATTGCTTTGGGCTCAAGCTGAGGCAGAACATCATGGTGAAAGGGCTTAGCAAAGGAAAGCTACTCAGCTCCTGGTAGAGAGAGGTGGGGGGAGGAAGGGAGGAAGAGAGAGAGATGGGGGGTGGAGAGAAGAGAGAGAGAGAGAAAGAGAGCAAGAGCGAGTGGGCGTGCCCTGGGCATAATCATGAGAAGAGCCTGGGACAGTCATAATCCAAGGGCATTTTTACCCAGTGACCTACTTTCTCCTGCCATACCACAACCTCTTAGGTTACCATCCAGCAATGCATTCATATTATCAACCCATCAGATTACTCTGCTAATTGAATCATGGCTTTCGTGATATAATCATTTTGGTTCTGAGTGTTGGTATGTTGTCTAACATGAGATTTTCAGGGAACATCTTATATCCAAACCATGATAGTAACTTACTGTGTAATGCTGACAACTCTGCAGAACATCACATTCCATCTCATTTTTGCCTTGACACTGTAGAGGATTATGTTCACATGATAAACAGAACTTTCATAAAGAATTCTTTTTATGATCAGCAAAACCTGATCTTTTTTGCCTCTCAAACAAGTTTGAATTAAGTTAACAGCACTGATTTTTCTGTCTTTCACACTGTCTCTTTCTCTAAAAAAAAGGGGGAGGCAATAAAAATTGATTCTCTCTGTGTCTCTCTTACACTGTCCCTCTCTCTCTTTAAAAAATAAATAAATAAATAAAAATTAAAAAGTGAATTCTTCCACCATTACTTTTGTTAGGTAAATCATTCATGAACTTTGATTTATTATTAGTATTAGTCATCTTATACTTATTGTATTAATGTTATATTGAGAACTGATGTGAAGCAGTGAAAAAGAAGTTCTATCATCCTGAAGTACACATTTTCTAATAACGTTTTGCCACATTTAAAGTAATCATTTTGTCAGAAAAAACCATCATTAAAATTTTTGCATAGTCAATGTCATCTAAAAACTGATATTTAATACTGCTTATCTGAGTTCAGTGAGTTACCTTGATTATATGCAATATATAAAAATGTTAATTAACATTATAAATTGTTTTTAGATATATTTGAATTAAATATATGACTAAAAGAATTCTCATTCATTTCTAATTTTTTTTTCACTTTTTTCTTGAAGATATATGTCCTTTTCAGAGTTTATATATCTTTATAAATCTCAAAGATATCAGGAAGTTTATGAGTATTAGTTTTATTATGAATTGAGATCTATGCAAAAGCTACTTGTGTTTGGTAATTATTCTGAATTCTCTTTGTAGACAGTGTAATGAAAGACTAACTAAACTCTTTTCCAAATGTAAAGGGTCCAACAAATACAGTTACTAGGACGAGATATGAAGGGACCTGCTCATGATAAACTGTGGAACCAGTTAGAAGCTGAAATACATT
The DNA here is from genome assembly GCA_004027875.1 of Aplodontia rufa. Classification (NCBI taxonomy): domain Eukaryota; kingdom Metazoa; phylum Chordata; class Mammalia; order Rodentia; family Aplodontiidae; genus Aplodontia; species Aplodontia rufa. Next base: position 18,332 of record PVKS010019554.1, read on the forward strand.
TGCATCGTCACAAAACTGTTATCAGAGCCTGTAGAGGACGTAATGACTTGAAACGACCCATGCAAGCACCACCAGGCCATGTATGTTGCTTCGATGCTTCCTTCTCAACCTCTGCTTTAATCACAAGTTCTTTCTATTCTTTTCTTCTAGTAGTATTTGAAACCTTTAAGGAGTGAAAATGGTATTCAACTTATTTAAAAATAGACACAGGTTTTAGTAACCTAGAGGAGTTTTGGTAGTTCTTCACAGACTACTGCCTTGAGAGTAATCTCTCTGCAGACAGTGAGCCATTCCTAGCAAACACACATATTGCCAGTACTTTAGATCATATTTTAAAAATTTCCTGGATCCTGATTGGGGGTGCTTAAATTTATTTGAAGCTTTACTGAGTGTGTGTGGTTAGTTTGATAAATTGGCAAATAATGAGAGAGAAGTTGGTTAAGGGAATTTTTGGTATCTAAATACACCTGTAGATTCTGAACTAACATTTACACCCATTTGGTCTTAGAGTAAGATAAGAATTTGAGATCTGTGTCCATTTGTCTGCCTCCATAGCCACCATTGTATAGGAATTTTCCTTTGTATCTGCAAAAGTCTTTATTAAATAATTTTGTTACAGCAGATGTTTGATAATGCCCACCTTAATATATGAAAGCATGCCTAAACTCTTACTCAGTGGCTCACATTTCTTAGTAAGAGATAATTAAATAGTAAAATAATTTGTTGCTTCTATAAAAATTATTGTAAGAAAAATTGGTATGGACATAGAGTCAGTGGAAGAGGATGGGGGTTCACAATACACACATAATTGTTTTCTGTAGGACACTGGTGGTACTCATTAACTTCTGGATCTAGGAGATTTGGGAAATGAAAAAATTAGAAGGAAGAAAAAGTAGTTAGTGTCCTGCATATCTGCTTGATAAAAACACACTTGTGAAAGTAGTTAAATATAAAGCTGAAGTTTTAGTAGTGCCAGATGAGAAAAGTTATTTTATACTAAATAAAGACATTTTTACTTTAACCTGACAATCATGGGACTTTTAAATAAAATAGTGTACAGAATGCTATCGTATTGTGACCACTTAGTTCAGTCAGAAAGCTACTGTGCTCCAAGGAGAGAGTGGTGAAGGCAAGGGAAGGGGCATTTGAGAGGAAGGACGGCTTTGAGAGAATTAGAGTTAGAAGGACTTGATTGGTTAAGTCCTTGACTGCTCTTGGTTAAGTAGATGAGTAAGAAGGAAGAGTCTAGATTTTGGGTTTGGCCAGCCAAGAGTGATCTGGCTTTCATTGACAGAGGAAAGAAAGGAAAAGGAAGTTTCAGGGAGAAAGATGGTAATAGTATTAGGCATGTAGTGCTTAAGGAGCCGTGCTGGTAGGACATCTGAGATGTCCATCCAGTTGGCTACATTACTGTAATTCAGGATGGAGTTCTTGAATTATGGGGTGAAGGAAGAAAGTGGATCACCAAAGGAAGAACCTGAGATGGAGCTGTAAGATAAGAGCAACTAGGAAAGTGATATAATAGAAAGCAAGGAAAGAGCAGGTGTAAAGAGGGGTTGGTGATCAGAAACTTTCTGTGGTTTCAAGTAGGATAATGATTAAAAATTGTGAATTAGGGCTGGAGCGGTGGCTCGGTGGTTGCAGTGCTTGCCTGGCATGCTCAAGGACGCTAGTTCAAACCCCAGCACCACGTACACAAGGAAGTGTCCAAGGAATGAAAGTCATATAAAAAACTAAATAAAAATTGCTTCCCTCTTTCTCTCTCTCTCATTGTCCCCTCTTTCTTTAAAAAAAAATTGTGAATTAGATGTAGCAATATTGGTTGCTAGTAACCACAAAGAAAAAAATTCTTGTAACATTAAAGCATTATATGTGTGTATAGCTGCTGAATTTGGCAGATTGGATCGGATAGACAATAAAGACCCCCTCTTTATACAAGATAGTGTTTATTTTAGTAATAATATGGAAGCAAGAACAAAAGCAAAAATGAAAGATGAGCGAGCAAGAGAAAATACATCACCAAATTGGGAGAAACACCAACTCCTGAAGTCTCCTTGGGGCAGTCTTTCAGGGTCCTGACCAGAAAGTCCTGGGCAAAGTGTCCTCTCCCTAAGTGAGACTCCAGAGTCTCATTCTCAGTGGGGCTCCTTAAGTACAAAAATAGAAGAAAGAAACTCAGTTCTAGCAACTTGTGTGACCTGCTGATCCTCTCAAGGACACTTCATCCCCTCAAGGACTGGCCACGTCCCCAATGTGAAGCCTTAAGATAAGTGAATAATTCTGAGTTCTTGTGAGTGAGCCATACCCACCGAGAAGTCAGCATTCTTTAGATGTTCCATCAAGTATGTGCAAAGGTCATGGCTGGCACATGGACAGGGAAGATCTTTTAATATTTTCCTTAGCCCTTGAGTTATGCAGGTTAGGGACGAAACTTCAATCATAGTATTGAATGTGGGAGGCAAAGAAGTAAATAAACTGATACTGAGTATGAACTTTATGCAGATGTTTAGGAAAGTCAGAGGTGGATAGTTGCTAAAGAAGGTAGTGGAGAATTGAAAAGTTTTAGTTGTTTCGTTTTTGTACGTGGTCAGTATTTTAAAGCTGGAAGATGCTTAGAATTTATCTGCTGAGTAGGAAAGGAGTTTAGTAGAACTGTATCAGAGAAAGAATTGTTAATGGAACAAAGTCCTTTATTTAAGAGGTAGACTCTAGATCCCCAGGGAATGAAAAAGAATAGTGATCAAATAGGAAATTTATATTTCAGTTTTATAAATTTTAAGTTGAAATTGAATATGTTGAAATCTATTTGAAATAATTTGAAATCTTTAGGATAGTTTCCTGTGAAGATAGAAATAGTTACCCACTTTGATGTCTTTAAGATATTTATACATCAGTTAATTCCTGGCAGTAATTTTTTTTGTAATGTCCTACTGTTTTAAAAGAGATGTATCAATATTTTAAAAAATTGACAAAAGGGTGATAAAATCATCTGTAAATTAATACAACTTTTCTCTTATCTCTTAATTATTTCTTAACACTATGATGTGTATCTTTACCAGGAAATTAATAAAGATTTCTAAAGATGAATTATATAACATGAGTTTACCCTACTTGGTATATTATTTCAGTGATACTAATTTTTCCCCCCCAATAAGGATCAAGACTCCTTGAAGAAAAGCCAAGGAGTTGGTCCGATTAGGAAAGTTCTCCTCCTTAAGGAAGATCATGAAGGCCTTGGCATTTCAATTACAGTAAGAAGTAGTGCTTCCAGTTTACTTTTGTGCAATTATCTAGTATAATCGTGTTCCTTTGTTGGATATTATTTGTATAGCAAAGTGTTCTGGATATATTTTTAAAAAATAAATATATCCAATACTTGGGTACAATCACTTTGGTGTAGATGTTCTTCCTTGCATGTAAATCTTAACAACTGCTTTGTGTTTCTTCAGGAAGCATAGTGTAACTTTTTTTTATTATGACTCAAGTGATAGATCTGTATCATATACTATAATGCCTGTAGGAGCCTTTGGAACTAGAGATGGCTGTTTTATTCTAATGGCTCCAGAGTGTATTGTTCTCTCTAGGGTACGTTTTCTCTTTCTCTTGTCTCATTCTTAGGTATCTGATTGCACAGTTTTGGGTCCAAATAATAGATATTCTTTTGTTAATTTGATGCCTTTACAAACAATTTTTTTGGATAGCATTCCTGAGAACAATCTGTTATATATTGGGAGTCCTTTTGTTTTAGTCTCAGTGCTTTATTGAATATAGTAGCTTTACTCTAATTTTCATCTGATAATACTTAGGTACTATATAAGTTCATTTTTTCCCTAGTATTGCCTATTGTAGAAATGTTCCTTTTAATAAAAAGTTCATCTAATCTATCTATTAAGTACCTACCTTTTTTAATGTACTGCCCTCAAAGTGCATAAATATTAGTAGGAGAAATAATACACATTTTGGTATAAGCTAGAAAGTGAGAGCGATTAATTACTGTATTTCTTCAATTCCATTTTGCATAGTTTTTGACTTTTTTAAAACACTTCTGAAATTGAGTTCATCTTATAGTTATTTTGTGGCACATAAATTTTCTTTTCATACTTAACTATTTAGATTTGATGAAATAAATTATGTGAAGTACTAATACCTAAATATTTTTATTTATGTTTAGAGTTTAGGCAGTTGTTTTTCTTTCTTTCTTTCTTTTTTTTTTTTTCCATTTTGGTGTTCTGACTCTGGAATGTTTTTTTTTAAAGCACATGTTATTAATCATTTTACCTGGAGGTAACTCTTTGATACTTGTAATAATTTATTTAGTGTTATCTGAGTAATAACTAAACCATCACCCAACATTTACAGGGATGGTTACAGATGCTTTTTGAAAGGTATTTTTAAGAAAATGTTTTATCTCTAGAATAGTCAGTGACTGTAGTTTATACAGAATAAACTAATTTACTGTCTTTTTGTTGTTAGGGTGGAAAAGAACATGGTGTTCCAATCCTTATCTCTGAGATCCATCCAGGGCAACCTGCTGATAGATGTGGAGGGCTACATGTTGGGGATGCAATTTTGGCAGTCAATGGAGTTAACCTAAGGGACACAAAACATAAAGAAGCTGTAACCATTCTTTCCCAGCAGGTAAATTCCTTTTGTGTAATTAAAATTGGATCTATCAGTTGGTTCTTATTGAATACTTCTATGAGGTTTCTGAAGTAGGTAGCATAGGTAGACAGTTGTTTCTTTTGATTTGGCACTTTCACAAATGAAATTTGGTCAGGTTTACTGAAAAAAGGATCATTTCCATGGCTATACAACTTTAAGTCCTTTGTGCCAGTCTCCTCATTTGTGTGGTAGGAAAGAGCTGCAAGAAGTGTGTTAATACTTAGAACATGTTAATATTTAGAAAGCAACATCATTAATAACAGAAACATAATACAAATATACAGTGTTATAGAAAAAACAATGCTAGAAGTAGTTTGGTTTTAGTCATAGAATGTTGAACTGAAAGGATTCTTGGAAACCATCTAGCCCAATTCTTTTATTAAAAAGAGTAATCTCAGCTTCTTCAAGATTGAAAGATTTGCTTAAGGTTGCAGAGCAAAAAAACTATGGAATTGGAATTCATATCCAACAGTTGTATTTGTTATCCAGTGTACTTGAAAAGTTTTTTGTTTTTTGCAGGGATGGTTGTCTTTTTTTTTTCCTTTGAGAATACAATTGAGGGAATTAGAGAGATACTGTTATTATGTTGATGTTTCTGGGGTCATCAGTATAATATGCCATTGTAGATTTGAATCTTATTTTTTAATCTCATTTGAATGTGAATTTATAGTCCATTGGTTCAGCTCTACATGATGTATAAATCTTTTTTACAGTATAACTATTTACATAACTGCATTAAAGGGAAGATTTACTTATAATAGCATCTTTTCTTTTTAATATGTTAGTAAAAATATTATAATCAGTAGAAAGAGCTACTGTAATATTATAATAAGGAAATTAATTGAAGAGAAGAATCATGGTGTTTGGACATAATGTCCTCTCAGACTCCTCCTACCTTTTAAGGTTCCTGAATTTATTTGTTGTTTGTAAAGGAGCTATATCTAAAGTGTTCCCACTCTAATCCATTTTGAATGACAGTTATAATAACTTGACTTTCTCATTTTCATATTCTATTTTAGAGAGGTGAGATTGAATTTGAAGTAGTTTATGTGGCTCCTGAAGTGGATTCTGATGATGAAAATGTAGAGTATGAAGATGAGAGTGGACATCGGTACCGTTTATACCTTGATGAATTAGAGGGAGGTGGTAATCCTGGTTCTAGTTGCAAAGATGCAGGTGGGGAAATCAAAGTGTTACAAGGTAAAAATCACTCTAAAAATTATTATCAATATTCATTATTAATTTTTTTTTAAGAGAGAGTCAGTTTTTATTTGCTTTTTCATCTTTTTTTTTTTTCTGACATTTGTGTTTGCGATGCTAGGTTCAAACCCCAGTCCTCACACATGCCAGGCAAGTGCTCTACTGCTGAGCCACCTCCCCAGCCCCAAATAAATTTTTAAAATGTAAAACCCATAGATGTTATTCAGTAACACTTATAATTAGATTAATTATAAGCAAGCTTCCCCTTGCTTATATTTTATTGTACACCATTGTCTGTTCTCAAATTTTATTCACATATATGTTTCCTAGATTCATGGTGAACTTTTAAGATCCTTAAATGATAAAGAAAATTCTAATTTTCTAGGCCGAAACAAAGTCCAACATACCTTTTAGAGTATATATATGTAGAGATTGACTTAATGAAAATTCTTCTCTCATGATGCCTATAATGTACATATTACATATAATTTATAGATTTCTCAGTTTTAATTACCAATATAGTAAATATCAGTCTGTAACCCACATAAACCAAAGGTTTTTGGAGTCCTTAGTGCTTATTAAAAATGTAAAAGCATTTTGAGACCAACAGGTGGAGAACTCATGGCATAGAATATCATGATGACCTGATGAACTCTGTTGTCTATTTGGTAAACCTTTGTATTACTGATGGTATATTATTGTAGCAATTATTGTTCTATGTCTCTTAAAAGAAAATATGGTGGTTCTATGTCAAAACTTTGCACTGTTGCGCTGATCCCCACATGTTTTCATCATCTTTTGTTTTTCCATCAGGATTAGAAGGTTTATTCTTTTTGTAGCTGAGGCTAAAATACTTTTCTGTCACCTTGCAAATTGCAGAGTTAAAATATGTCACAACCAAAAATATATACTTAATGATATATTGTTATTAACCTATCCAAAATGCATACAAAAAATGTTCGCAATTGTTTAGACACATGTCTATATATCTATCATAGCTTACTAGGTGCTGTAGTTAACTCTTATTTGTTTATGAATATTTTGTCTATTTTGTAGATTAACCAAAATTAGTTTTAATTTTTTTTTTTTTTTTAAAGAGAGAGGGACAGCGAGAGAGACAGAGAAAGAGAGAAACAACTTTATTCAGTTTCTCACGTGGCCTTAGTTGCTCCAACACTCAGTTGTGTACGTGGTGCTGGGGTTTGAACCCGGGTCCTCGTGCTTGCCAGGCAAGCGCCGAAACCGCTGAGCCACCGCTCCAGCCCCTAGTTTTAATTTTTAACTAGATATTATCTTGGCAACAAATGATTTTTGGCAGTCAACTAGTGTGTACTTCAGTCTACTAAAGTTAAATTCAGTAATATGAATGCAAAAATGTAACATAAAAATATAATTCACAATTCTGTAGATATTTTTACTTATGTCCAGTTGATTGAATTTTACAATTTTTTGTCAGTTCTAAGGTTCATAGAAATTTTATGTAGTTTTAGGTAGGGCCTATAGGTAATACTTTGAAATCTGTATTATGTTTGATACCTAGTATAAGAAAGAAAAATTCCCTTGTTAGGAATCACTAACTTGATTAATCTGAGATCTTGTTATTTAGCTTCTTCTTGCAACTGCTAATTACAGTGGGCATTCTGTGTGCATGTGCGTGTGTGTGTGTGTGTGTGTGTGTGTGCGCAATAAAATTAAGTGTATTTTTAGATCAGAAAGTATCTGCTTTGTCATTTTCTTTTCTTTCAGGATATAATAAAAAGGCAGTAACTGATGCACATGAAAATGGAGACATGGGAACTTCAAGTGAAACACTGCAAGATGATAGTGCTTCAAAATTAGATGATCTGCACAGTCTGTATCATAAAAAATCTTATTAAATTGACTGTATCTCCAGACAAGATTGTTAATCAGACTATTTTGAATTTGGGGCACTAGGGAAGATGGTGACAAAGACTATACAAGATGATGGGAGGCTGTTTGTTGCCTAAGGAAAGGCGGGTACCTCAGGGCTTCATGTGAACAATTCTAAATGCATAAAACCCTATTTTCTGTGTTATAACCATAATTAGCTGTTGCATGTAAAGCAATTTTGATTTTCTTGGAATTGTAAGCACCAAAGCATGTGTTTCCCAAAGGGATATTACTAGTCTTTTAAGTACCAAATGAAGTGTTACTATTTTATTTGGTTCTTTTTCCTGTTTAGTAAAAGGACTATATTAACTGGATTTTATTTTTTAAAAAGTAGCCTTTAAATATAAGAGAATAAATTAATTCATATTATACATTCCAGAATGCTAATAGTAGTGTTTCAAAGGAGAACTTGACTCGATGAATTGAAGAAATGTAGCCTTGACTTAATTTTTTTTTTAACCAAAAGAATGGCTTTAGGGTTTTTAAAAAAATTTATTGTGCATCCTGATGTCTAAATTAGTTCTTCATGATCATTTATTATGAGTTTTCCTTCCAGCTTTATTCAATGCAGTACAAAATATTTTCCTTTATCAATCAATGCTGCACTAGAAATAGTTTCTAAAAAGTTACTGTGTTTGACTTTTGGGTTTTAAAAGAAATGAAATGAGTGTATAATACCTCTTCTCAATTATGTTGATCTGTGCATGGTATTAGAACATTACACTATTAATGTTTAGTCTTAAATGTTTATAGGATCCATGAAAGACAGTTTTATACATTTTGAGTTGTTCATAAAATTTGTCTTGTGATAGTTCTGACACTTAAAGATAAATTTTTCTGGCAGGAAAGACTCATTTATTACTGTTTCTTCAAGTACATTGTGTTCAAACAGCAATTTTATCTGAGTACCTGATTTGTCAATCATCTAAAAGTTGGGGGCTAAGGTAGGCAAGATGAGGTGAAGACATTTTGATATAGTAATTGGTTTGTTTTTCACACCAGTATATTTTGCTTAAGCGATTTTCGTTTGCAAAGTATGAATTTGCTAGTTCTTTTGTCCCAGGAGTAAGCATAGCTGTGCCTCTTTTCTTATTTACTGTTCTGTAGGTGATTATTACCTTATGGGCAAAGTCAAAACATCAGATTTAAAGAAGTGATGATTTTTGCTAATGTCATTGTTTTAAAGAATATACATTTAAGGGAATATTAACTAGATGAAAGCTTGCAAAGCTTTTAGGGTATTATCAATATCGTCATTTCTAGTATTTAGATGTTATGTTGACAAAAACACATTTTCCTGTCTTTCCCAGTTGTTCTATATATTTGTTGAAAGTTAAATCTATAAAATGTATATACTTTATTTCATGATTTTGCTATTTATAAATTGAATATTTTAACTTTTGCTCATTTATGGTTTGTTTTGGGTGGTTTTGTTCATCTGTGTATCACCATGTTAATTTGTAACTAGGAGTACACTTCATAGTGTATATTATTACTGATATTAAAATACTTTGTCGCATTAACGTTGCTTGTATGCAAAAGTTAGTATATAATTGTACAAATGAATAAGCAAGTTACATGTTATTGTTTGCTTCTGACAGGCTAGGCTTCTTTAAAGAAAAAGATTGTTTTTTCTTCATGCATTCCCTCTATACCAAATCCATACACCCATGCACGACATAAGAGCTGCAATTTGGATTTTAGGCAGTGTATTCATTTAGTTTTAAAAAAAAAAATTCCATTGTGGCAGATCTAAAATGTTTTGCTGTGACATGAAACCACGTTATTATTATCTTCATAAAACATGGCCTGGATGGAATGACCATGGCATTTTCTTGGAGAATATCCTTTTTCTACAATGAATGAATCCTTAGGAAATGTAAGCTATAATCCTTCACTTTTCAAAACTACATATCTTAAGAAGGGGTTTTTTCCTTTCTTTCTTTTTTTTTTTAAACTTTGGTGGTTTTATGAGGTCACTGTATAATTTGAAGGATTGTATGGTTATGATATACGTTTCAAAGGCTAAAATCAGATTTAAAGGTTTCCCAAGTAGTTTTAAGATTCTATAGATCAGTTTTCTTTTCATCTCTGCTTCATCATGGTTTGCAAGCACACCATGGGAGCACTGTTGCTTGGAGACTTCTGTGACCTTCCTGATACCTATCAGAAAGTTCCTAGTTGAAAATTAATTTAGATTATATGGTCTTTGGGAATGATCTAAGAATTACAGGCTTTTCCCAAAGGACTGAGTGAGAAATAGTTTTTATATGTTTACATTTATAGGAAAGAAACCCATATAAAACTGGGGCTTCTGGGACAAAAACCAAACAAATAAGAAGGGATCTGTTGCAGAGCCATCACAGTGGAGAAGTAAAAGGAAAAAAAATTCATGCACACAAAAATAGTAGTTGTGAAAAATTGTTCTGTAGAACATGAGAATTATATGTGCATGTATATTTAGACTTAACCTCTAAAAGTCGCTTCTATGATATCTCTGTTATGAATATGATGGAAACAACATTTGGATTGTGGGATTATTGTTAAAATAGATTTTAAAAAGATGAAAATTTTGTGGGTCTTGGTAATTATAACTTAAATAGTTGCCAAAAGTTGATCCAGTTTGTCCATGGTGCTGGTTTTCTTCTTTTCCACAGTGCACTTATTTTGTTTTTATATTTAGAAACAAATACATTGATTCACATGTAAATTGCACATTATTTGACATCCTTATTATGCAATGCAGTGTTCTACCCATCTAACCTTTCACTTATGGTCAGCCTCATATCTATAGGATTTATGACACATGTGTTTATATCTAGTTGAGTTGAATATTTTTTATTAGCCTGTAAATAAAGATGGCATCTCCTATGTTAAAATGGTATTGATCTGATTTTTATTTATTTATTTTTTGCAGTGCTGGTGATCAAACCCAGGGCCTTGAGCATGCTAGGCAAGTGCTTTACCACTGCACCACACCCCCCAGCCTTTGATCTCATTAAAATACACAGTATATGTTCCTCTCAAATTAACTATTTTGGTTTATTATTTATTTTAAGTATATTGTTATTTATACCAGCATTCAAAATCCATGCAAAGACTGAACCTAGTTACTGTGGTAAAATGATATTTGGAGTAGGAAATAACTATTTAATCTCAATAATTTTTCAGTCTGAATTAGTTAAAAGTATTTTGTTTTTTTTTGTTTTTTTTTTTTTTTTTTTTTTTTTTTAAGAGAGAGGGACAGTGAGAGACACAGAGAAAGAGAGAAACAACTTTATTTAGTTTTTCACATGGCCTTAGTTGCTCCAACACTTAGTTGTGTACGTGGTGCTGGGGTTTGAACCCGGGTCCTCGTGCTTGCCAGGCAAGCGCCGAAACCGCTGAGCCACCGCTCCAGCCCAGTTAAAAGTATTTTGTTTGGAAAGAACTGCCCCAGAAACTATGGGACCAGTTTTCAGTTTTGCTAACTTGACAGATAACAAAAACCTTGGTCTTTGATTTAGTTTTGTGTTATAAATTTTGGCAGTTAATGTTATTGATAAAATTAGAAAACCAAATTCTATTAGTATTTAAGAGGTTATTCTTCCATTTGAACATCTAAATATATTATAATTTTGGAGTTTCCAAGTTATAGCCAAAATAATTTTTAGAAAACATTGACAATGAATACAAATCATACTTTGGAAAATGTGTTGAAATATGAACATTTAGAAATACTTGGGGTTTTTTTGTTATCAAATAACCTGTATTTAGTTCTAATACTTATGCTTCCTATGTGTTGGTTAAGCTTCTAATTCATCATGTTGTTTGGAAAAGAAGTCTTTTTTCCAGAACTCATCCTAGGATCATGAGATATTGTTCAGTTTATAAGATTTAAAAGATGATTTGTATTTTCATCATTAACTAGTGTTTTATTTAAGGGTTTTATAGCAAACTTTACCAAAAAAAAAAAAGACTTAAATACTGCAAATTACTGTGTGCTATTGGTGCTAAATATTTTGTTTGATAATAAATCTTTTCCAGGTGTATTTTGAGAGCCATACCCACCATGGCAGCAGCCATGAGATCGTGTCTGTCATATCTCCAGCAGGAGGGAGCAAAGCTATCTACAGGCCCAGCTACCTTGCTCTGAAACTGTCCCTGTGTTCTGGCTGAGGCTGTGGTTCTTCATGTTGCTGCCAGCCACTGACTGATCATGACAGGGATACTATGTCTCCTGGACGTTGACTGGAGGACTCCCTGAAAGTCTTGCCAAACTCTCTTAGGATTGCATTGTAGTCTTAAGTTGCTTTCATATAACCTTCCCCCTTATTTACCTACATTGTGGTCTGGTTGCCTCTGAGCTCCCTTCCTGTTTTCCTCCCTATAATTGCCCCTAATAAATCTATTGCACAGCGGATCCCTTTCTGGTGTTGGTGTCTGCTTCTAGGAGAACTCTAATGAACACAAGTGGACCAGAAGTGAGATTTGAGGAAACAGGTAATAAATGGGGTTTAGGAGCTGGCTCATCCCCTCCGCAGAGAGTAAAGAGGATGCTTGGCTGGTCAGTGGAATATATGTAGTATTTGGCACAAGGTTATGGCTTGGTTGTTAAATATTTTGCAGAAGATCTACAAAAGACTTAAAAGCAGGCATGGATCTGTTTTCCTTAGAAGGGCCTGCTTGTAATGACCCTTGGATAATGTCTGGCAACTTGGATTTCCCATTCCCTAACATCTGATAAGGATGGATTGCTGTGCCTGAAATGTTTGTACAAGGAATAGGATTGATTGAAGACCTTCTCTGGGGAATCTAGAATTTTGGTACATACTAGGCAGAGGATGCCTATATGACTGACCCTCACCAAATCTGGATGACTCCATCAGACCAGCTTCCCTGGTGAACAACACTGTATGTGTATTGTTATACGTCATTGCTGAGGGCATTAAGCAATCTTGTTTTGGGAGAGCATTCTTAGAGCTTGTGCCTGATTTACTCTGAATTTTGCACATATGTATTCCCTTTATTGATTTAGCTTTATGTTCTCCATATTAACTCATAGTTGTGAATATGATCCTTTGCTTAGTCCTTTGGGCCTTCTTTGTAGCAAATCACTCAATTTGAGGGTGGCTTTGAAGACTCCAGACACAATTTGTAACTTGGGAAAATGTCCCCATAGAGAGGAATTATCTAGGAGGTTCCATGATGCAGTTATTTGAAAAATATGGAGAGAACAGTGTCCATAAAAACAGCAGAGTTGACTACTTACTACTAGGTTGTATTGGTGACATACAGACAATTAATGCCTAAAGGTGAGAATGTGAAAGCCAGAGGTCCCTGTGGGTGGGGGAGTGCATTTCAAAGAGGCATTCCTGCAATGGAAGGATAAAAACTTCAGGCTAAACATGTCATTAATAAGGTTGCAGGGTTTTGGAAGCTTGAATATTTTGCTAAGGCCTTTCTATTTTGTAAAAGTCAAGGCCCTTGTCACAGAACATTGAAGCATGCTTCGGGGACATTTGGATGGAAGCCTGCAAGGGTACTGACTGCTGTCCATACCTGATATCTCTTCTTACAGTAGACTACCCTTCCTAATAAGACCTATCACCACCTCTGGGCTAATAAGATTCTGCTGAGGCTGCTGCTAATCCCCTCCCACTAGACTATAGCACACCAACCTACTTTCTTCTACCTGAACTATAACAAGGGATAAAGTCTGACAAAGACTTAACTGGATGTGCTAGGCTTAATAAAAGAAGAAAGAGATAACACACTAAAAATGTAGAATTAGCTAGCATGTCCTGGCAAGGCCACATGTTGTATTTTGAAAGTGCTTGATCAAGGACTAAACTCTTAATATAGGAAAAAATCCATGATGTTGCTGACAAGGAATATACCTAAAACATAAAAATATAGAAAATTTGAAAGTGAAAGGAAATAAGATACACTGGAACTAGGCACAGTGGTGCACAACTGTAATCCCAGCTACCCGGGAGGCTGAGGCAGGAGGATCACAAGTTTGAGGCCAGTCCAGAAACAGACCCCAGAAGAAAATGATAAAAATTATCATAGTGGAAAACCATAGTATTTTTCAAAGATAGGAAAAAGGAAGATTCAAACATCTAAATCGTGTTTTAAAGTTCAATTTAAGATTGTATTTTTGTTTTAAAAGACCTCTAAGTAGGGTTCCAAGATTATATAAGGATTATATAAGGAAAATTGGATAAACAAATGTAAAGAATTTGGATTCTAGGCTTTGGAATGGCAGAACTTGCAGTTTGGTGAGTTGCCAGCAGGGGGCAGCAGACTCCAAATGTAATGTTGATTTTTCCTAACAGAACTGAAAGGCTTTTTTGAAAATCATTAAAATATTATTGTTAACGAGGATAAGTAAATTGAAGACTGGAGGAGTTATTCATTTAGAGTTATACCACCAGTAAGTGTTAGAGTTCTGACTCAAATCTCTCTATATTTTAATAGACCACGAAGAAGGAAAAAGATGTACATAAAATGATAGGCTTTTTAGTCTTTCCTATTTTCATTTTTCTAAAATGGTACAAGATTTGATGGAGACTTTTTTGAATGATAATTGAGCTGGATTTGAATTTCATGAGAAATAATTTTGCTGTAGTTAGGTGAGTATAGAATGCAAGAACTGCAAAAGTTACATAGATTCTTAGATCCTTGCAGCTATAGCATTTCCCTCCTCCCCACCAACAGATACGTATGGAATGAGATCTCTTCCTGTGTACACTGTCATATTCTTTAGAGCATTTGTGACATTTGAGGAATCGTCATGTTCACTGGATGCTTTCTACTGTCACTATGGTTGAGGCCCTAGCTGTGTCTAGGGCTATATGAAATGAGTTGTCAGCTTCTGAAAACAGTAAAGTAGTAGAGCTAATTTTAAAAATAAAATAATTTTCAGAGGAAAGTTAAAATTAGCTGCTGGCTAAATGGGTCATGAAAAAAGAATAAATGCAAATGCACAAAAAGAGAGAAATAGCCACAATAACTAAGTCTATCAATTATTTTGGAATAAATTTGAAAACTTGTAGGAAGGTATAATTTTCCAAAGTTAACTCCACTGAAGTTTTAAAATCTAAACAAATTTCCATGGGGGGGGGAGATAGTAAAATGCTGTCAAAATGCCCCCCCCCCCACATATTACCAGAATATGTGGTCTCACAGGCATTGCCATTAAAAGAACAGGTAAGCTCAATTCCTAGCAAGAGAACTGACCAAAAAAAAAAAAAAATTTTTAATTGACTAAATTGGCTTTTGTGATGGTACCAAAGTCTGATCATGGCTACCACAAAGAAAAAGATGTATTTTGCAAAAGAATACTAACACAAAAATCAGTATGAATTTTGCATCACATTCACAGATTGGTTCACTGTAGCCAAATGTTTATCATAAAGGCATCTAGTGATACAATCAGGTCTTGGGAGGGGCCCTTACGGAGAGAAATCATTTGCTTCTGATTCCAAATGCCATTGAGGCACTGATCAAAATTCAACACATTCTTGGTGAGGGGGATAAAAAGGATGTAATGGACGCTGTCCATTAACATATTAACATGCCTTAATATAAATAATCACTTTCTACCCCAAAACCAGCATCATGGTGAGTGTGAAGCTGCTTGAAATATTTTATTTTAAATGTAACTGGCTGGACTGATGGAGTGCAGCTGGCCCAGGTTTGGTGCTGCTGGTGTCTGGGTGGAGTGAAGTGGGAGATAGGCCTGCAGAGCATGGGCTTGGACCATGATCAGTACTCATGGCTTCAGATTGACTGGACCGGTCCCCACTCTGTCATTCCTCCTGCTGAACTCTTCTAGGAGTAAAACCCTAGGGATTGGAGTTTTACTGTGATTTCATGTCACATTCCGATGAACAAAGAGCTATGCTGGTGGACCTGAGTAAAAATCCTGTTTATTTTACCTCTTCAGTGATACTGCTTTCTAATCTGCTCTAAGGTTTTTCCATAAGGGCGTTGTGGTTAAGAACACAGAATCAGAGCTAGAGTTCCCATCTTGGCTGTGTTCCTGTCCTTGCGCTCATAGCGAAGTCATTTCACCTCCCTGTGTCTGGTTTTTGCCTGCTCTTACTGACATTAGCTACCTGGGAGGCTGTCTAGGATTGGATGAGAAGTGTGGGAAACATGGCCTCTGCTCAAGTGTTACTAGATGGTTCTGAAGGATGTGGCATTACTCTTGCCTGAAGTACAGATGGCAATTCTCCAGCCCTGAGATAAGTCTCAGCATCAACTCCATTTGCTTTTGATCCCTGACCTTTCTGAAGAGTGGAAGAGAAGATGTGAAGTGACCTTGTCAAATAATAGCCAAACATTTCTTCATACTTCATGTAAACAAAAAAAAATTTTTTTTCTGTGTAGCAAGATGTCACAAAATACTTAGGTGAATTCCTCAGTGTAGGGAAATGGAGTTTTGAGTTCAAGGGGTGCAGCAAGACACATGGCTGGGCAAATGCTACAAATACTTCAGAAGGCTCTTTCGATTGCAACAGGTGTACTTTGAGTTTGCTGCCTAGCAGGTGCTCTACCTATTTACTTCCCCACAGAAGATTTATGGAAACTTTCATTACCAGAAGCAGCCCAGGGGGCCAGAGATGACTGCTTTCTTGGTCCTGTTAAATATCTGGCTCTGTGTATCCACTACAGGATTTGGCTTTGTGCTGGATGTTGTGTTTTTGAGAAAATAAAGCTGCTTATGGGTTGCATTCAAGGATCAGGTAGGCATTAGTCTTCTGATACAACTTTAAATGGTTCATCTGTAATAAGTAGCGAAAAGACGGCAGAGATTATGATGTGGAGTAGGGCTATGCCTTTGATGTGCATCAGAATGTTTTTTATCCACTCCCAAGTCATTTTGCATTTTACCCAGCTTTTTTTTCATCAACCATGCTATCCTAATAGTTAACATTTATTATTTAGTTGGAAATACTAAGGTATTGTGTTTGGTTATTACATATATATAAACTCCTTAGGATACAGTGCATTGCCTTATTTGAAAAATATGTTCTCTGTCCATTTGTACCTCTCGTTCTACTCCATGGGCTGTCACTAGCACTAGGATGGAACTTTTTACCCATGCTGTGTGTTCTTTATAGTGTGAAATGAATGGAAAGTAACCATACTCTAGCTTAACTGCATGAGCAGCATTGGTGAAGCAATGATTTCTTATAAAACTTGAAAGTGGACTATCCTTATATTCTAAAATTAAATAAATCATTTGGACTTCAGAGAGCCGTAATGGTAGCTTTTTGTTTCTCTGTAAGGAGGCAGGCACCAAACAGTTCAGCTCCTCATCAGGCAATCTGAAATCAGGTTGTGCATTCAACCACCTTGCCATATTGTCTTTCAGGAATTTACCCACAATGCAACACAAAAAGACAAAAAGCAACGAAGAGGGATTAAAATACACGGACAATAGAAATAAAAGCTCTTGAGTTGGGGGTTTAGCTCAGTGGCAGAGCGCTTGCCTAGCATGCGCAAGTCCCTGAGTTTGGTCCTCAGCCCTAAAAAAAAAAAAGAAAGAAAAGCTCTAATGGAAATCTAATAGGAATTCCAGAAGGGGAAATTAAGAAAACAATAAAAAGATGGCTGAAAATTTGTCATAAGTGATGAAGATGAATCCTAAGATTGAAGAAGCACAAATTCCAAGCAATATGACGACAAATGAATTCATAGACAAACAGTAGTAAAAGTGCAGAATGCTTCAGGCAAAACAAATCTTTAAAGCATCTAGGGGAATTTATTCCAGGAGCAGATTGTCAGGGAGTATAACCAGTAGTGGAGAGATGAGATGGGTATGGATACAGCAGTGTAGAGATGCAAGAAAGTACTGTGTGACTGACTGGACAGATTTGGGGCAGGAAATGCTAGCAGGTTGGGGCAAGTGATAGTGTTCAACTCTAGCTTCCCATTAACAGGATTAAGCGCTCCCAGTTCCTGGAGAGAGCCTCTGTATGCTCTTGCAAATACAGGGAGAACATTGCTCTCAAAACCTTCACTATTTGGGGTATGAATGGATGCAAGATGAGAATTTTAGGAGTAGAGGACAACCTGGTAGGCACATTTGGACTGCTGAGATTGGTCAGAGTGAACTGATTTATTTAGGAAAGGCCTTGTAGTTACGAAAGTGTCTTTAGTTGTGTCTGCAACACAAATGTGATGTCATTTTCTGCTAAGAATCCAAAGCAGTGTAAAATGAAAATAAAACAATCCCTCACATCTTTTCTAGATATTTTCTAGAATGATTACAGTAATAAAACCTAGAGCAAAGTTTCAGCAGCCACTGTTTTCAGTGCTTTCTTGTAAAGTGATGTGTTGTAGCTACAATTGTAAGAAGTGACAGGAAATAATCTGCCTTTCAATAGAATTTGATAGCATAGAAGAAACCAGACAGAATGATCTCATTCCTCACTTGTGCCTTATCATACCTGCTAATGTTGCAAAACACTGCTTTTATCTGCTAATTTAGGGTTGGCTGCATGGGGCTTATCAGACCATTCCACGCATAAACCCTAGTCTATATTCAGACCACCCAGAGAAAGTGCTGCTCCCAAAGTTGTTCTCTTTGCAAATGGGTCACAAGTATGGGGAAGAAATGTGATGTATGGAAACAGCTCTGTTGTCAAGAAGGGCTGCAGATCAAAGTCCATTCTTATGGACTAATATTTTAAAATTACAATGCTGTATATAACCCACAGAAGACCTAGATTAGGAAGAAAAAAAGGCCCCATTACAGAACAAGTACTTTAATAAATGTCCCAGTTGATTCTTTTTTTTATTATTAGATGAATATGGAGTTACAATTGAGGGGAAACATTATCAAACATTCAAGAACGAATGTATATATACTTAGTTATCCAGGGCTAATGCCATGTCATGGATGCCCAGCTTGAGTTCCCCATGTTGCTATTTCTCCCAGAAGAACCCCTGAATTAAATGGATATCTTGTGGAGGTCAGAGATCTCCTTCTGAGATGATTCCCCCATGTTCCCACCCTCCAGTCTCCTAGATACTCATCCTAGGCCCTCCCCCCACCCTGTCTCCCACCCTACACCTCCAAGTATCCTAGGCAGTCATCCCCCTCCAGCTGATTCTTAAAAAAAAGGAACACTTCATGAATTTGTGTGTCATCCTGGCGCAGAGGTCATGCTAATCTCTGTATCCTTCCAATTTTAGTATATGTGCTGCCGAAGTGATTACCCATTTGATTCTTACTAGGAAACTTAGGAGGAAGAAGGCATGTTAACATTATTTTCTATCATGAGGAAACAGGTTTGGCATTACATAGATAGCCAAAAATTTTCTACCATCAGGATGTAGAACCAACACCTATCTACCTCCAAGCCCATGGCTCTCTCCACTGTACCACCTGCTCTTTCATTGACTGTGCTGATTCAGTTTCATGTTTGTAGGTAACCCAGTAAACCAACTCAAATGAGAAAGAATTTAGTTCATGGGGTGACCAAGAGTAGGGAGAGGAACCCTTAAATCTGCCTCCCTAAGGATAGAGTTTAGGGGGTATTTATGGGATGAAAAAAACAGTTGTGGGGAAAGGTGATTTGAGATAAGGATACATGAGGTAAACAGTGGTTTGCAAAAACATGCACATGCAAAAACAACCTGCGTGGCTCTTCTTAGGACGCAAGTTCAGAAAATGGTGTGATTAGCATGATCTGAGAATGGAATTTTTGCCCCTCATGCATCAAAAGTCACCCATTGCACACTTGCAGATTCCAGTTGGAAGGGAAAATGGTTCAAGACTTTAAGGAGGGGGAAAAATAGTTGATTTCATTATAGGAAATTGGTTAGAGCAAACAGGGCACCAATGAGAGACAGGGCACTCTGATTTGGCAGTTTATTATAATTAGTTTGCACAAGAAACCATGTAAACTCCAGAAGAAAATAAATGGTTTATCCTCCATAGTAACCAATGGATAGTCTGCCATGACCTTCTGGCACCCTCACTATTTTAACATATATACATTTCACAGAAAGTGATAAGCATACAAATAGGGATTTTTTTTTTTTAGGGAAAGAAATTTTTGGTCCATATTTCCCATT
>PVKS010019555.1:0-38210 GCA_004027875.1 Aplodontia rufa
TATTTTATCAAAGACCTTTTCTGCATCTATTGAGATGATCATATGGTTTTTGTCCTTAATTCTATTTAAATATTGAAACATTTATTGATTTGCATATGTTGAATCAGCCTTGCATACCTGGAATGAAGCCCACTTGATCATGATGAATTATTTTCTTGATGTGTTTTTTAATGCAGTTTGCAAGAACGTTATTAAGGATTTTTTGCATCAACATTCATGAGGGATGTTGGTCTGTAGTTTTCTTTTTTCAATGCGTCTTTGTTGGGTTTTGATATCAGAGTTATGGTTGCTTTATAAAAAGTGTTTGGGAGAGTTCCCTCTTTTTCAATTTCTTGTAATAGCTTAATAAGAAGAGGTGTTAACTCTTTTTCAAAGGTGTGGTAAAACTCTGCAGAGAATCCATCAGGTCCTGGGCTTTTCTTCTTTGGAAAACTTTTAATTGCTATATGGATTTTGGTGCCTGTTATTGGGCTGTTTAGGATTTCAGTTTCATCCTGTATCAATTTGAGGATATTGTATGTGTCTAGAAATTTGTCCATGCCATCCAGATTATCTGATTTAGAGGAGTATAGTTTTTCAAAATATGTTCTGATTATTTCTTTGATTTCATTGGGGTCAGTGGTGATCACTCCCTTTTCATTGGTGATTTTGATGATTTGCTTTGATTTTCTCCTTTTAGTTATATTAGCTCTAGAGGTCAGTCAATTTTATTTTTTCAAAGAACCAGCTCTTTTTTTCATTGATTCTATTTTTTGTTGTTGTTTTCAATTTCATTGACTTTTAACTTTGATCGTAGTTATTTCCTGACTTCTGCTGGCTTTGGGATTGGACTCTTCTTCCTTTTGTAGAGATATGAGTTGGAGCATAAGCTTATTTGTTAGGGATCTCTCCTGATTCTTAATGTGGACACTCTGTGCAGTAAATTTTCCCCTTCAGAATGCTTTTATGCTGTCCTAGAGGTTTTGATATGTTGTGTCTTCATTCTCATTCTCTTCCAAGAATTCCTTAATTTCTGTTCTCATATCTTCTTGGATCCATTCTTCATTTAATAGGGTGTTATTCAATCTCCACATATATGTGTGTTTTGTGCCATGGTTTTTGCTATTAATTATTAGGGTCATGGCATCACGGTCTGATAGAATACACAGAATAGTATCTACTTTTTTATATTTGCTGAGATTTCCTTTGTGACCTAGAATATGATCTATCTTGGAAAAGGATCCATGTGCTGTTAAGAAGAAGGGATACGAGGCTGGAGTGGTGGCTCAGCGGTTTCGGCGCTTGCCTGGCAAGCACGAGGACCCGGGTTCAAACCCCAGCACCACGTACACAACTGAGTGTTGGAGCAACTAAAGCTATGTGAAAAACTAAATAAAGTTGTTTCTCTCTTTCTCTGTCTCTCTCACTGTCCCTCTCTCTTTAAAAAAAAAAAAAAAAAAGAAGAAGGGATACTCTGCCAATTTGGGGTGGAATATTCTGTAGATGTCTGTTTAAGGTGTTGTTTAGACTGGAGATTTGTTTTTTTGCTTTGATGATCAGTCTGTTGGTGATAGAGGAGTGTTAAAGTTTCCTAGTAGTATCGTGTTGAGGTCCACAACTGGTTTTGTGTCTTGGAGTAATTTTTCCATATAGTCAGAGGCAGTGGTGTTTGGAGAATATATATTGATTATTTCTTCCTGTTGTATTGTTCCCTTTACTAGGATGTAGTGGCCTTCTTTATCTGTTTTGAGTAATTTATGTTTGAAATCCATTTTGTTGGATACGAGAATTGCAACTCCAGCTTGCATTCTTGGGCTACATGCCCAAGATTTTTTTCCATCTTTTCACCCTTTATCTGTGGGTGTCATTGGCTGTACGGTGGGTTTCCTGTAAGCAGCATATTATTGGATTTTGTTTTTTGATCCAATCTGCTAGTCTGTGACTTATGATTGGTGCATTGAGACCGTTCCCAGTGTTAGAATAGTTATGTGGTTGTGGTTCATAGTCATTGTGTTTTATTAGTAAGTTTTGTGCTGTCTTAGTTGTCTAATGATAGCATGTACCTTTATTGAATTTTCTGTTTGTGGGTTTTTGAGGAATGTTCACTTGTTCTTCTATGTAGAGTTTATCTTTGAGGATTCTTTGTAATGATGGCTTTCTGTTCACTAATGCTGCGAGTTTGTTATTTTCATGAAAAGTTCTTATTTCCCCCTCAAATTTGAAGCTGAGTTTTGCTGGGTATAGTATTCTTGGTAGCATGTTGTGTTCATTCAGGCGTTGAATGATCTCCTTCCATTATCTTCTCGCTTCCAGAGTCTGAGCTCAAAAGTCAGATGTGGTTCTTATTGGTTTGTCTCTGAATGTGATTTGGCATTTCTCCATCGCCTCTTTCAATATTCTTTCCCCAATTTCCCTGTTGTACATTTTGAATATGATGTGTCTTGGTGAGCTTCTCATTTGATTAGGCCCATTGGGTGTCCTGTATATAAGCTTCCTGGATGAGCATATCTGACTCTATTTTTATATGGGCAAAATTTTCTTTAGCAGTTTCCTTGAGAAAGTTCCTTATCCCATTCATTTGTGTTTTGATTTCTTCTTGTATCCCAATTACTCTTAGATTGTTTCTTCTCATTTCAACCCGGACATTTTTAAAATTCTGTTCATGTTCTGTGAGGTTTTTTTTTTTTATTTTTTGTCATCCGTGCACTCAACCTTGCTCAGCCTATCCTCATTGTCAGAAATTCTTCAAGAGCTGAGGTTCTGTTTTCTGTAGAAGTTAGTCTATTATTAAATTCTTCCATAGTACTCGCATGTCGTTGACTGCAGATTTTAGCTCTGTTACTTCCTTTTTGAGTATGTCTATTTTTTTGATAATAGAATTTTTCATCTCTTAGTTTTCTCACTTAGTCCCTTCACTATATCTTCTTTTAGCCCATTGTTCCTTTTAGTAATCAGATCATTGATAATATTTTCAAGAATTTCAACTTGATCCATATCCATGGCATCCTTTTTAGGGGAGTTGGGTTTGGGTTTGAGGTGAATCTCTCCTTGTTTGATTCTTCATTTTTTAAGAGCTTCTTCTGGATCTCTGAATTAAGATATCCTGTGGGGAAGGTAGGCAGTTCTGCAGGAGATTTTTCCTTGCAAGTCAAAAGGTCAGATCACCCACCAACTCTTTGATGATCACCTTCTTCCAGATGCTGTTTCTGCCTGGGTCCTTGTATTGCTCTACCTTTTGGTTCCAGGCTCAAGGTTGCAGATCTGAACCTGGGTTGTCCTGGGCTCCTCCAGATGTTGGTCCTACCAGTCGTATCCTGAGCACCTTCCAGGGGGATTCAAACAGGCCCTGACAGGAATGCATGGTGTCAGGTAGGAGGGGCTGCTTCTGGCTGGGGGGGGGCTTATTTTTTATTTTGAGATAGGACTCTCACTAAGTTGCTGAGGCTGGCCTCAAATTTCTGATCCTGCTGCTTCAGCTTCCAAGTTGCTGGAATTATAGGCATGTACCACTATGCCCTGCTAAGCTGGTATATTTTATTTATTTATTCCAAAGAGAGAGAAAAAGTTTTATTTTTTTCATCTGGTTTTTGTTTTTCCTCCACTTAGTTGTATAAGTGATGCTGGGGATCAAACCTGGGTCCTCATGCATGTCGGGCAAGTGTTCTACCGCTGACTTACTTCTCCAGGCCAAACTGGTGCATTCTAACGTTTAGTTTTACAACATGGCACGAAGCAGGAGTGCCTTCATTGTGGTTTGGTTTAGTCTGTTGGAACCTAGTCAAGAGCATACCACAAAAAGGATCTATCACAAATTTTATTTAACAGAATATAGTATAGCTTAAGCTCCCTTTTCTCTCTTATAATACTGCAATAGGTCTTTGCTGTCTTTCTTGTAGTAACACAGCCTAAAGTAAATTTAGCCACAAAGTCAGTTACTTTGGCTGGCTTCTGCATTGTCTCTTTGAAGGTACCCTAAACCAATTTCTAAGCCCCAGAGTTAAAAATAACCCATTGTCTACCAGTTAGACAAACAGCAGCTGCCTTGGTTGACACAAAAATCTAAAGTGGGAATGCATTCAACTCCTTCCTCACTGCTGAGCCAGACTCTAGAGGTTGGGAAATCTTTTATTGAATGTTTAGATAGAGTGCATAGAGTTAGGAGACCTTAGGAGACCTCAGAAGATAGAGAAGGAGCTATTAATCTGCTGCTTCATCATTAAGAAGGTAATAAATCAGTTTTAAAGAAGCAAGTCAAAAGCTTGCTCTAGGGCTGGAACGTTGGCTCAACGATTCAAGCACTTGCCAGGCATGTGCAAGGACCCAGGTTCAAACCCCAGCACCACATACACAATTAAGTGTCGGAGAAACATAGGCCAGATGAAAAAATAAAGTTGATACTCATTTTCTCTCTCTCTCTCTCTTTAAAAAAAAAAAAAGCAAAAAAGCTTGCTCTAGCATTCTATAGAGAATTTTAACAAATTTACTTAATCCCTCGTATACAGTCTTTTATGCAGTCTTTCTTGATGAATTACCTTTTTCTAAAATTTCATTAAGGACTGTTATTTTCATGTATTATTGACTTCAAGCGATCCTTAGACAATAACTTTAATTCATAATATAAGCATATTATAAGAATATCATATAGTACAGTAAATAAAGGAAAAGTAAAAATTCCTCCTCTCCCAAAACTCCCATTTCCTAGAGATCACTTAATATTTTTGTGCATCTTTCCACCAAATATGTATACCCTGTAATAAGACTTGCACATATGTGGTTGTTTTGGATATATTGGTAGGGATATTTTCTTCATTGTCTGTCTTGCAGATAATCCACCTCTTTCTTTTCAGTGACTGCAAAATATTATTTATTAATCATCATCATCTGGTATTTAAGATTAGTTCCCCTTGAAGGTGTTACAGTGATCCAGTGGCCCTTCTTGTGCTTGTTGGGTAACGTATTGTGTGAGTTGTTTATAAATTCCAAGTAGTGGAATTGCTAGTCAAAAGATATGTGCTTTTTTAAACTATAGAATTTGGTAGAGGCAAACAGTCCCTGACTTATAATGGTTGGACTTTTAATTCTTTCAACTTATGATGGTGCAAAATTGACATGTATTAGTAGAACCTGTACTTCAAATTTTGAATTTTGATCCTTCCCCCCCACTCTCCACCACCCATGAGTGATATGTTGCACAATATTCTCCTAATCCTGGGCAGTGACAGCCAGCCCCAGTTTACAGTCAGCCACACAGTCACAGACAGTCACAAGGGGAAACAACCCATACTCTATGGTGTAAGTGTTGCTAAGCAATATTTGATAGGTCAGGTGTGTTACATGCATTTTCAACTTGATACTTTCAGTTTACTACAAGTTTATAGGGATGTAACCCCATTGTAAGTTGAGGAACATCTGTGTTAACAAACTGCCTTCCAAAAAAGCTTCACCCAGGTTATAATTCCATCAGCATTGGAAGAAAGTACCCATTTCTCCCCATCTTCACTGACACGAAATTTTTTCAAACTTTAATTTTTTCCAGACTAATCCGTAAAAGTAAATTTTATTGTTTCATTTTGTTTTCTTTATTATGGATTAGGAAGGACATAGATTTATTTAACATAAATACTGGTTGCTTTCAAGGGTAAATGGATGGTTATGGAAGAGATCATGATGAGTAAAATCAGCTTAACCCAGAGATCTAAGGGTCGATTGTCTCCACTCATAGGTGGAGGTGGGGACTAGACCCTGGACAGTGAGAAAGATGGTCTAGTAACATGAGCTAAATCCAGATAAGATGTAATGCTTTATAATCTAATACTTTTTTTTAGAGCTATAAAGGGAAAGGGAAGGGAGGGATAAGGGAGGGTAATTGGGGGGGGTACTCCTGGGGATAATTACAATATCCAGAATATTTACACATTTTATACACATTTTATATTATTTTGTTAAAATCTTGTAAGGTTGTTCAAAAAATAAAAATAAATAAAAATTAAAAAAAAAGAAAAAAGAAAAAAAATACTGGTTGCTTTTTATTTTTAAGAATCAGATTTTTTCATTTAAATACTTTGTTACCCATTTCTTATAGTTTTAGTGTTTTCTGTAGAAAATCATCTTTCTAAATTGTGTAATAAGTGAAATACTTTTGAGGGGGCAGATCAGTTTTAGTGGTTTGTTTTTTTGTGGGTTTTTTTTGTTTGTTTGTTTTCTTTTTAAACCTTGGTTGCTTTGTGTTGAACTAGTATTTCAGTCGATTCCTCCATGTCTGTCTGTGCTTTGGCAAGATCTTCTACAATACCTTTGATCATTTGATCAGTAGTTTTTTCAAAATGATTGCTGTCTTTAGGGCATGATCCAAAGCCGAGTTTAAAATCTACAGAGGAAAAGTCCACATGTTTTAGTTACATAAACTTACTAATGTGTCTGGTAATTGGCTTCTCTCATTATTAAACATTACAAGATGGAATTTTTGGAGTATTCTGTTTTCCACACTGTTTATTTCTGTTTTTGAGGGTTGGTTTCCTAGGAAACAAGTCAGATGGAATATATTTGTTAGGGAAAGGGAGAGAAAAAAGATCAACACGTGACTGATGAGCATGAATCAGAGGGTGAGGTCAGCAACCTGCTGGGCTGTTTCCCTGCTGCAGAGAAAGAAAAAAGAAAAGTTCTTAGGGGGCATTACCACTGAGTGACCACCCAGGGATAGAGCACACATGTGTGAAAACATCTGAAAGTGGCCTGTAGATTAGTGTTACTGGCTTGAAAATAGGAAACTGCTGGCAGTCCTAACCACAGTGTCACTGGAACAGACTCCAGACCTTTAGGCCTGGGCCAGGGGAATCCTGCAGCTTGGGCACCACCCACAAAACACTTTCTCCAGGAAATGTCTGTGGGAATCAATTTAGGAATAATATAAACCACATGGCTACTACAACCCACAGGTCTGGGTTAGTGCTTAGCACAAAATGCTTACAGCAGAGCAATGTCTGAAATGCCATACTGTAAGGACTTAAAAGCTAGCAGTTCTATGGTCATTAAGACCAGTATGAGCTGCAAGGATTCTAGAACTTTTTTCCTAAGTCCTCACCTTAGATTCTGTTTCTTCAATGCTATTAAAGTCACATAAGGATTTGTTTCCAGAAATCCTGCAGGAGTGAAAAAGAAGTAAAGGTATTGCAAGGCCTGAGCTGTAGGTCATGAAAGTCTTAAGATTTTTTTTCTAGAAGGCAAACAGCATATTCATTGATAGTTACATAAAGTGCCACCTCAAGTACACCCTCCTGTTCCAGTCAGCACTGGTTCAGTAATGGCTCTGGGGTGGGGGGTAGAGGTTGGAAGAATTCACACGCATATACATGCACACCACCATTTCTCATTGTCGTATGAGCCAACCACCAACCACAGCTGGGCTTCAGTTGTTACCATGACCCAGAGGGCACACTTTTCCATAATTGGTCTCCTTTTTCTTTGGAACAGAAAGGTGAGACTTTAAAGAGATTTTTACTTCCTTTTCATTCTTTTGAGGCCTTCTACCCTGAAACTTTATGAAACACATGTAAAACTGCCAACCTTGTACATAGTTTATCCTATATAATGATAGGATACACCTTGTATAGAGTTTAAGCACAGTGAGCTTACACAGCGAGACAGCTGAAGCAGTAGAAAAATAAAAGCAGTACCTCTTTACGACAATAGATGCCCCTAGGCTACTACACTATAATTATGATTTTGTCTCTTAGGAATGGCCCTAGGTGTGCACTGGGTGGTTGATGCCAGGGCTACTGTGTTGCACTGCATAGCTATAGGGGGTTATTCACATAGTATGTGAAAGGCTCTGCCAAGAGTCATGCTTTTCACAACCATGAGTAAGTAGCCCTAAGGGCTGCCACACAGACTTGCCATCCCTCCATTAAGTCTTACTCTGGTAAATACACTTGTGAGCAGTATCATCTCTAGAAAACCTTACTTCAGATACTTGGGACCTCAGAACCTCCCTTCATCCTTCTTTCCTTACCATGTTAACATTAGTTGGTTCTGCTGTTTAGAATATTGGCTCTGACCTGTAGGTAAGGGTCAGCCATTCTGCATCAGGGTCCCCTAGCTAATGAAAAACTGGGCTGGGAATGAGAGTGGGCTTGACTCTGTATCCATTTAGTTATCACTTTCAACAGTATTCATAACAGCTATCACTTGCTGAGGACTTTTTATGGCTAGGTACCATTCTCAGTACTTTATATGTATTGACTCAGTCCTCAATGAATTTGACAGTATTATGATTCCCATTTTATATATGAGGGAAAAAGAGACACAGATCAAATAACCTGCCAAGGAGCACAACAAATATGTAAACCATGATAGTCTCCAAAGACCATTATTTTTGTGGGGGGGTACTAGGATTGAACCCAGGAGTGCTTACCCACTTGAGCTACATCCCTAGCCTTTTTTTTTTTTTTCTAATTTTGAGACAGGGTCTTGCTAAATTGCTCAGGGCCTCACTAAGTTGTAGAAGCTGGCCTTGAACTCAGTGATTCTCCTGTCTCAGCCTCCCATGCTGCTGGGATTACAGGCATATACCACTGTACCCAGCCAAAAAACCCCACACTTTTAAGCATTATTGTGTATTATAAGAATGGGTAGTGGGTTCAGACTGAGTTGCTCCAGTTGCGGAACTTAAACTGTTAGCCACTCTGCTTGCTATTGGTTCTGCCTCTTGAATGCACATACTTCACTCCATCACCTCCTCCCCTGGTCAGGCTACCATCATCCCACCTGGATTGCTGCTTTAGCCTCTTATTTGGCCTCTCTGCTCCACCTTTGGCTCCTCTATTTCATTTCAAAGTGAACTTTGAAAACATTACAAAACTCTCTTCCTTGGTTTCCCATCGTTCCCAGGAGTCTGAGTCCTTCCTGAGGAGCTCCTTCATATCTGGCCCTGCTCAGCCCACCAGCCTTCTCTCAGTAGCCTCATCTTGCCCCACTGCCATTCCCTCTTTTGGGCTTCAGCTACACTGTCCCTAAACTTTCCAAAGGGCCTTCCACTTCAGGAAACTTCTTAGATTGTCATGTATCTCCACTGCTGTCCTCACGTCCCTTCGCTAGTTCGTTCATATCCTTTGGATCTCGGCTTCTATGAACCCCCCAGTTGGGTCAGTGGTACTATGTGTTTCTTTCTTGGCACTTTCAAAGACTGTCTGGCATCTCTACAAAAAAGGAAGTTTCATGAGGGCAGAGATAGTGGTTGACTTTGTCACTGTATCCTCAGCATCTAGCACAATGTCCTGCATTTGACACTCAAGTATTGTCAAATGAGTAAGTGATTGAAGAATTAGATAGGCTTAGGTTTGAAACCTAGCTCTCCTACTTATGATCTAGGTGATCTTGGTTAAGGGGTTAATGCACAGATAAGCACATTGTATGCATCTAACCAATGACAGCTGTTTTTGTGATTGTTAGTAATAAAATAGTACTTACTTTCCAGGTATGGGCTCATGTTCATCTTGAAATGATTTTGAATTCACTCTCTGGGAACAGATCCGTTTTGGTTTTGGACAAACTGAAAATTGTTAGCTATTGTTAAATTGAGAGCATCAGAAGTGATCCTTAGGGGGCTGGGGTGGTGGCCCAGTGGTGACAGTGTTGGTAACCTGGCATGCACAAGGATGCAGCTTTGAACCCCAGCATCACATATACAACAGTCAGAGCAACAAAAACTAAATAAAATTGATTTTCTCTATATATATATATCCCCAAATGATGGATATATATCATTTCCTGAACTTTTCAACATGAATGAAATATTTTATAAAATCTTAATATGTAAATAAAAAGAGAACACAGAAAACAATGAATTTTTTTCAAGTATTCTGAATTCACAAAAAGAAATGCAACTTTTAAAAAGGAGTTTTATTATCAGACAAGAGACTAATAAGAGTTTAGATTCCATGGGTACTTGCTGTTTGACCTGAGCACGTATCTCAACTACTATATCTGGTAAATGGAGAGGTAATAGCTTCTAAGAGGTTGAAAGTGGGTTCCTAAAATCCTTTTCAACTTCAGAGCAAGAATACAAGGAGTGAGAAACTAGCAATTGTGTTAAGACAATTCCAAGTTGGGTGCTGTAGTACAAGCCTGTAGTCCCAGCAACTCAGGAGGATGAGGCATGAGGATGACAAGTTCAAGGCTAACCTCAGCAACTTAGTGAGGCTGTCTTAAACTAAAAAATTACAAAGGTCTAGGGATATGGCTTGGTGGTAAAAGGCCCCTGAGTTCAATTTTCAGGGTACCCCCCAAAAAATATATGTAATTCCAGAAAATAGAGACTAAATAAAAAAGAATGTAGGAAAGTCACCATGGAAGGCAAGAAGAAAGTCAGAGACAAGCCATCATCTGCTCAGGTCCCTTCCCCTTTCCACATTTTCTGCACTCTATCTTCCCTGATATCTCCCTCCAGGTCTGCTATATTCACTGGTGTCTAGTAGCCAAGCTTTGCTCCTCTCCAGAAATCTCTTTGGATAAGGGAAACTGGAGAGGTTGTCTCTCAGATATGGAAGGCAGGACGGAAGCCAAAAAGTCCATATTTTAGTCATGCTGACCACCTAGCATTGGGGCATGATGAACACAGACATATAATGAGCTCAATCGTAATTTTTTGGTAGTTTCCAAATGTAACTTTGGATTTTGTTGGAAAAATAGAAATGCAAATAGGAGCCACGGGGTCATCAGGTCCAGCTCTAGTCTGGTCCACAGATCTCTTGTCTCCCAGATGGGACTCACAGCCTCCTGCGACAGCCTACTCTTATTTTCTGTCAGCTTCAATTACCGGAAGGTTCTTTTTCAACATTGGAAAAAGCTGCCTCCCTGTGACTTCTACCTTCTTAGCCACTGTGTTTACTAAGAGAGTTCAAAATCACATTTCAGTGGCTCAGTTTTATTCCTCTTATGTGGATTGGAATACCGGTCCCAAGATTGAGGAGATAGTAAAGAATTCTGCCCCATAGCTTCTGCAGAGTCTTAGTGACTTTCACTTTGAGAGAATATCTAATTGGAGGCTTTGGCAACTGGAGGGGAGTAGGGGAGACACAACTGAGATCTGTCAAGAAAATGACACTGTTTAGTCTTGAGCAATGGCAAAAATGAAAAATAGAAGCATTCTCCCTGGTTCCCTGTCCCCAGAGGAAGAGTTCTGAAAGGATGAAGGAAAAGATGTTGCCCCTCTGAGAATTACATGTGACTGTCACTAGGGTAAAACAAGAGGTATTTTCTTTCCTCCTTTGTGTTCCCAAAGCACACTTACCACATTTTGTCTTGAACTTTCCTTATGTGCATATAAGTTCCTTTCTCTAATTGGAAACCCCTAGAGAGGGAGGAGCCATGTCTTATTCATCTTTATAAATGAATGTGGGATTTTAATTTTCTTCAAAGACAGCAAAATTTCACATTGGAAATTAGCTATATGATGTCTAAGGAATGTAAAAATGGCCTACTTTTCTACATGCTGACTTTTAGAAGGGAAATATTTAAAGCTTTAGCCACCCTGAACAGTGATGATTATTCAGTCATTTGTTGAAACATTTATGCTTTGTTACTGATTTGCAATGGTATGGCACTTAATAACTTTCTAAGTCATTTATACTAGGATTTCATATTTCCCAGCCCCCATTTGGCTTCTTGCCATCCAGATATAGGGCTGAATTTGGAAGTGTCAGATAAGGGAGGAGACCTAGGCAGCAGCCTGGGGATGGAAGGACTCTCAAGAGGGAAGCAGTGGCCAATGTCACATGGGTGTCCCACATAGGATCATGCAAGGGATGTACTTACGAGGTGAAGAATTTTTATTTTCATCTAAAGGCTGGACAAAGACACCTCTTCTGCCATGATTTAAGTAATTCAGTCCTGGGGTGTTGTATCTATAATGAAATTCTAAGAAGAGATTAAAAATGCAGCTCATTGCCTGGAAATAATAACCGTCACTAGTTAGGCCTTTTAGAGGCCCCAAGTCAGTCTCACCTTTCAGAGGTTCTTTACTGCAGACTCTTCGGGAGTTATGAATCTTATTGCTGAAATTCTCACGTTTATTCCTCGGCAACCCAGTATCAGAATCAGAACAGATGCTGGGCTCTGTATCAGAACCTGAAAAAGCCCAAGTTACACAAAGGAAGTGTGGCTTTCTTGAGTAGTCATAAAGTATGGTGTGGAGGGGGCTGGAGCAGTGGCTCAGCCTTTATAGCACTTGCCTGGCATGGGCAAGTACACTGGTTCAAACCCAGCACCTGCGTACACAACTAAGTGTCAGAGCAATGAAAGCCATGTGAAAAACAATAAAAATTGATTCCCTCTCTCTCTCTCTCTCTCTCCTTTAAAATATACATATATATATGTGTGTGTGTGTATATATATATATAGTGTGGAGAGTGGAGCTGTAACAAATAGTGTATGCACTAGGCATCAAAGTGTTCACCTCCTCAGTTGCGTTTCCGAGGGGCACTGCCAGTAGAAGGGTAACATCTTGGATCCCCTTCTGATAACAGATATTATGACAGTTCTGATATGAAAGTCTCAAAATGTGCCTAGTACATACATGGTGCATATAGTAAAGTCTGCTGAATGAGTGGGTCGGTGAGAATTTGGCCCAGTGAGTTGTCGCAATCTTGCATTTGTAGTCACTTTTCCAGATTTTCCCTGATACATTCACATTCTTTTTTTTTTTTTTTAAAGAGGGACAAAGAGAGAAAGATAGAATAATCAATTTTATTTAGTTTTACATGTGGCTTTCGTTGCTCCAACACTTTGTTGTATATGTGGTGCTGGGGTTTGAACCCGAGTCCTCACACATGCCAGGCAAGCACTGTAACCAGGAAGCTACCGATCCAGCCCCTACAATCACATTCTTAATCTCAGATTCTGCTAAGGCCAAGAACTTGTGTTTTGTCAGCCACACAACTGAAAATATAGTTTACCTCTGTTTGGCTTTGTATAAGAATCTGAGTAATGGGGTTGGGAATTTAGCTGAATGGCAGAGCGCTTGCCTAGCACACGCAAGGCCCCGAGTTCAGTCCTCAGCCCTGAAAAAAAGAAAAAAAAATCTGAGTAATAACTTTGCTCTCTTGGCCTAAAAGGCTAAGTAGCAGCAGAGAGCACATGTGCCTGGTGTAGGTCTAGAACTTGTTGGGCAGTGAAGTTCACCAAGGAGGGCCAGAGTATGGAAGCACAGGGGCAGGCAGGGGAGCATGTGAGAATGAATCACACAAATGGAATGAGTTTGAAGGCCTGAGGTAAGAGCCTGGCTCTGCTACTTATTAGCTGGGATAGTTGAAAATACGTCCACAAATTCTGTGATACTCTGTTTAAAAGATAGCACCTGGGCTGGGGATGTAGCTTATAAGTGCAAGACCCTATACTCAGTCTCCAGCACCACAGGGGGAAAAAGGGAGTCCATTTCCTCTCTGAGGGCTGGATTTAGTGACTTAATTCTAACAAATAATAAAGCAGTAATGATGGCTTATAACATCCAAAATGAGACTATAAAAGACATTGAGGCTTCCATCTTGGTATTTCTCTCTTGGATCATGTGCTCTGGAGGAAGCTGGCTGGCTATCATGTCATGACATGCAAGCAGTCTATTGCAGAGACTCATATATGGCAAGAAGCTGAGACCTCCTGCCAATGGCCATGTGAGTGAGCCACTTTGGAAGCAGTTCCTCTCACCTCAGTTAATCTAGATGATTGCAATCCTGGTGGACATTGGACTGCAACCTTGTGAGCGACTGAGCCTGAGTCATCCAGCTAAGCTGTTCCCGAATTCCTGATCCACAGAAATTGTGAGATAATAGATGTTCATTATTTTGAACCATAAAGTTCTGGGAATACTTGATTACACAGTGATAGATAACCAATACACTAGTTCTTTGACCCTGATAAGCCACTTCATTTCCTTGAGCTTTTATTGGCTTTTTATCTATAAACATAATAATTCCTACCTTAGAGGAGTGTTGTAATAAGTGATACTATGTCAATAGCTCTCAAACTTTTGATTTCAGAACCTTTACACTATTAAAATTGAAGACACTACACAGTGTGTTTATATGGAGTTTTTTTTATCTGCCATATAATATATACTGATATATATATATATATATATATATATATATAGTTAAATATATCCACCTGATTCAGAGAAGAACTATCATACAACATTCAGTCAGCGACATGATTTGGTATAGATGTCTTGATGTTTACATTGCAAATCATTTCTGCATTCAGATTTCCCAAGACTGAATAGACACTTCTGAGGGGTTTTTTTTAAGAGTTTAAACTGACACATTTATTTTAAAGTTTATTATGTAATTTCAAAAGAATAAAGACTGAGTGTAGCTTAGTGGTAGAACAACTGCTTAACATGTGAAAGGCCCTGGTTCAATTACCAGCATCACTGAAAATAACAAAAAGTAGAGCCTTGTGGCTTGTGCCCATAGTCACAGCTCCTTGGGAGGCTGAGGCAGGAAGATACCTGAGCCCATCTGTTAAGACCAGTTAGGGTAACACAGTAAGACTAAATCACTAAAAAAAAGAAAGAAGAAAAAATTAAATGTATTCATGTAGGCAAAAATAACATTTTTAAAGAACAACTCTATGTTCCGAAATTTTTTAAAATGAGAAGAGTGCCATTGTTTTACGTTTTAGCAAATATCATTATCTGGTTTAATAACAGGCAGCTGGATTCCACAGCTGCTTCTCCATCAATCTGTTGCAATATTGGCCTTGCTGGTAAAAGGGAGGATCTCATGGCCCTGCTGAAAGGGTTTCAGGGACCCTCAGGGGCCTTTTGACCACACTTTGAAAATCCCTCCTCTGTTACAGCATCTGGAATAAGTGTTCAATCCATGAAACACTATTTAAAAATGTACCATTACAAAGAGAACCAAGTGTGACCTAACAGTATAAAGCTGAAGGCAAGGCTCTGGCAACAGGGCGTGTGATTGCAAGTCAGTCACACCAGCCGTTTGGCTCCCAGATTCTTTAGGTTGGGCTCCAAGGACAGCGATGTTTAAGCTCAGGAGTTGCCCAAGCAGGCAAGGCCTTTGGCCCCACTTTATTCACCAGGGCAGTTCTGCCAGGGAACATTTCTCTGCTTAAAAATAACCTTAGAGAAAGGATCTTATGACTAAAATCATTGAATTCTACATACTTGTGCCCTCTGGGTCTCTGGCCAGCTCTAACTTTATTTGCTTCTATGAAATACATGTGGACATGTCAGCAGCAACGTCCACGTAGCTGGTAACCTTACCAGGTACAGTTATGGGTCATGCTGGGAGGAGAATGATGAACAGATTGATCAGATCCGTGGAGTCCTGTGACTACAGTTGGAAACAAGTGCTGGTGCTGCACCCTACTTAACTACATCTTTTTTCTCCCCATATTTATGGGTGCATTATAGTCATACATAATGGCTGGATTTGCTGTTCCATATTCCTACATGTGCACAATATAACTATAATTGGCCACTATCATTCTCCAGTATTTCCCTTTTCCCTTCCCTTCTCCCTCTCCCTGGTCCCTTTCCTCTGTCGTATAGATCTCCCTTCAATTTTCATGAGATTCCCCCCAACTTTCTCTACCTTTTTCCTCTCTAGCTTCCACATATAAGAAACTATACGACCCTTGACTTGAATTTGACTTATTTCCCTTAACATAATGTTCTCAAGTTCCATCCATTTTCCTACAAATGACAATTTCATTTTTCTCTATGGCTGAATGAAATTCCTCTGTGTATATATATATATACCATTTTTTTAATCCATTCATCCTTTGATGGATACCTAAATAGGTTCCATATTTTGGCTATTGTGAATTGTGCTGCTATAAACATGTTAATCACATCTTTT
Organism: Aplodontia rufa; assembly: GCA_004027875.1. Lineage (NCBI taxonomy): Eukaryota > Metazoa > Chordata > Mammalia > Rodentia > Aplodontiidae > Aplodontia > Aplodontia rufa. Next base: position 15,855 of record PVKS010019555.1, read on the forward strand.
TAAAATCAAATACACACCCTATTGGGGAGGCAGATAGTATACTGCTGCAGTGAGCAGAACTCCCACAGTGAAGGACCCTGAGGACTGAGCACCCACAGCCACAGCCCCTCAACTCACCAAGAGTTGAACCTTGGCGCAGTCCCTTTTCATGAATGACAATTGAGAATCTTCCACAGTTGATTCGTCTGTGGCCTTTTTTCTCCATTTTTTGCTTCCTACAAAAGGTGCATAATATCCCATAAACCTTTAGTACATTTCTAATAGAGAAATGGTAACTATATTAGAGCCTAAAGCAATGTAGGAGTGGCCTATCATCCTGAACACAGAGGTCCCTCTCCCCACCTATTTGAGAACTTCCCTGTGAGAAACTGCACCCAGCACAATGGCCTGATAAGAATATATTTACAAAACATTTAAAATAAAGATTTTGTTCTATACAGAATAATATCTAATCATCATATACACATGCAAAATAGAATTTTGAAGTATGGGATTATAAAAATTAGTGTTTTCCTCTTATTTATGTTTCAAAATCAGTTCTTATCTGGGGAAGAAGCTATGCAATACATCAGTGCTAGGTCACATGGCTTTGGCTGTGTAAGGACAAGCTGAATGTATTCAAGGAGTCCAGCAAAGTGGGGTTTGTCAGTGTGTGGAGCTGAAGGCTGTGGGAGCGTGGAGTTAATTTTACTTGTATAAGGCCACCAGAGGGCATCAGAAAGAAGCAACTACAATTGGCATTTACCAGGAAACTTCTCCAACCTGTCTGCAGTTGGGGCTTTCCTTCACAAAAATTCGAAAAAGAATTCTAAAAAGTTTTTAACAAAGTAACAAAGCTCTTGCTCAGCCACTGGCATACAGTAGTAGCCCCCAGGGAAAGTTGCTCATTCTTAGTGTGGAGGGCACCTTGCTGAGATGTCCTTTCACAATGAGACTAACCCCCCCCCCAAGCCTGGGGTACCAGGTAGAGGCTTTGTTGAGCCAAGGCACGCCTTTCAGACTGGGCCTGGGTCTGCTGCTGGTGGAAGGGACACCAGGCTTGGGCAAGGGGTTTAGGGGGTTAGGCCGGGAATTCAGGCCCCTAGCTTCCTCTTGGAGAAACATATTGTCTTCCTGAGTCAACACATTTTCTCACACCTCATTTTCTGTCTCCACCCTCCACCTCTGGGGCATTTGAACATCTGTTCTCCAATGTGAAAAACTTGGATCTCTCTCAAGTGAGTACAGTCCAGCACATGACTTACATTTGTCTGCTTCTTTTAAACTCCTTTGTGCACTGAAATCTTCTGGCCAAACCTAATGGCCAAGAACAGTTCTACTGAAGAAGGTAGGTTTTTCAGAAAGACAAAGTAACTAAAATATTCTCTTCAATCCCCAACTCCAACACTTCATTGTGTATGTGGTGCTGGGGTTTGAACCTACATCCTTGAGCATGCCAAGCAAGCACCTTAGCCACCAAGCCACCACTCCAGCACCATACCTAGCCCTTTTTATTTTTTATTTTGAGACAGGCTCTCGCTAAGTTGCCCAAGCTGGCCTTGAACTGGTAAGCCTCCTGCCTCAGTTTCCTGAGTCATCAGCTTACAGGTATGTACCACCATGCCTGGTATTTACATTTAAATTTAGGTAAATAATATAAATGTAGATGAATCAAATATGTATACTTATTTACACACATGTAACAATTTACCAGTACCCTGAAAACAGCATGTACATTATTAGCAAACTTCATAAATATCACTCCCCATCAGAGTAGAGAGTATGAGCCCTCCCTGCAGTTATCAGTAACTCAGGGATTATGTAGTTTATCAAGATTTCATTTCATAAGTTGTATGTATCTCTCCTCATCACTCGCCAGCAGTAGATTCACTGATTCTACACTTGCTTGTGCTTTTCTTTCCATCTTGTCCATTATAAATAAAAGAGCATGGTTAGTCTGGAAAATTGGTTCCTGTATTGTTATTTACATGGTTCTATAAGATCTAGACTCAGAATTCAGGAAAGAAACATTTAGTCCTTGAATATTTAATCAAAATGTTTTTTAAATATCAAAGTATTTTTGTTATACTTGAAACCTTTTTTAAAATCCAAAATTCAGACTTTAATTCAACAATCAAAAATAGTAGGCCTGGAATGACTTGGTGAGCAAGCATCGTTATTGCCCCTTGTATTTAAAGGAGAGCTCAAAGTTGATGACTGGCATGTGCTTTGAAGTCATGGTCTGCACCAGATGAAACAGGGTAATTTTTAGCATAGACTCCATGCTGTTTCTTTTTTTAGAGGTAGAAACTCAATAAAACACTTATGACAAGTGCCTATTCCAATGGTGAAATGCTTTCTAACAGGAAACTTCAGTCTTTGAGACCTTGTCATCTGCTCCTATTAGAATTCATTATGCATTTATAATACTGTTGCTTAATAGCTACTCCCTCCTTGACTCTTGACCTTTCAAAGGTAAATTAACCAAGCTTTGGGTGAATCCATAGAGAGCTGGGAGGTAGCTCTAACACACAGACACTACAAGTGATTCAGAAGTTTCATGATAGATCCAATCAATGTTTCAAAAATATCAAAGATTTCTCCTTAGTTTTGTTTGGTTTGGTTTGGTTTGGTTTAGTTTTGGTTTTGATTTTTTTGTTTTGCAGTGCTAGGGATGGAACCTTGCCTTGCACATGCTAGGCAAGTGCTCTACCACAAAGATTTCTCCTTAGGATTTTACATGATTTCCATCTTATTAGCTCTGAAAGAGTTCTTGCTTAGTAATGGGAAGGGATGAGGTTTATTTCCAGTAGGACTGGGGTTAGGGATTGGGGGATACAGGTGGGACCCAACAATGAAGACTTTTGCTCATAAAGAGAGAGAGAGCCGTGACAGGGAGCTGGTCTATGGTGGTGGATAATCCCCCATGAAGGCAATGTTCAAACAGCCCACAAATCAGCTTTCACATGCTGCAGCCGTGATTCCTCTCCAAGGGTGCTTATCAGAATCACCTGGGGAAGACTTAAACACACTGTGCCTACCAGAGCTCCACTCCTGGCCATGCTGACATATGGGTGGGGCAGAGGTAAGTGCTTTGTTTTAGAAACTCCCCAGGCAAGTTGATGCTCTCCAGGTAAAGACTATCAGAGGATCATCAGGTGAGAGGGAAGTGGGCTTTGTGCCCAGTTCAGAGATCCTGTTTCTATAACTAACTGGCCAGTGGCTTTGTAACAGGGACTTATACAAAGGATACCTTTGCTAAAAGCAGTGACTCTTTACCTAGACCTGCAGATGCCCCTTGGGTAACTAAAAGCAGGAAAAATTTTGGCATCTCTGCCTTCATTACCTCAAACTCTGGGTCAGGTCCTTGCTCAATTTTATGCATAGGCACGTTAATCATTTAAGGAGTGCCCATCTAAAAACTAGTAATACAAGGTTTCTCAGCCTGAAATTTACCTAACCTATCTCATTCACCTTCAAGATTGAGGCCAGATTTGCAGCATCCTGTTTCAGACTCCTGAGTAGTGCCTGGAAGTCTCCAGTGTTTGCCCCCATCCAGGAACACAGGTCTAAACAACCTGAGCAACAAGTAGAAGTTGGCCCCTCAAGTGATACAGACCTCTGGAGCCACCTCGCAGAACCAGAAATGAGAGAATGATCAACCAGACCCCAGTGACCAAGATCGCTTAATCAAACAAACCTCTCATCACTGCCCTAGTTCTTCCTCTGTTTAAAACTAAATTCTTGTCAGCACCCCAAAGACAGTGCTGAGACTCTGGATCTCACTTTGCCTCCCAACATGGTTATATTGATTAAAGTTTCTTTTGCTAATTTTCACCATTACCTTTTCTGCTTTTTTGTTTATTTTGGGGGTGGGATGGGGAGGGAGGGGGATGAGTGGCAGGACCTGGTTGTCTGGGACCCTGGAGTTAGGCCTCTGGCTCAGGATGCCAGCTTCAGTAAGCAGTCACCCAGTCTGGACTTGTTATCCCAGGACCATTTCCCACCCATTCTGGGAATGTAGCAGCAAGAAGCCCTCACCATTCCAGGAGCCGGCAGCAGAAGGCACAGCTTGGACTGGGTGTCAACGTCTCTGCACATTTCTGCCTTCCCCAGGTGCTGCTGGGGTCCTCCTGCACCACAAAGCACACACAGATGTGGTATGATGGAGGATGTGACTCATTCCCAAGGCTGCAGCCCTGCCCAGTACACTGCTCAGACCCAGCTGAACTTGCCACATCAGGATGGAAGACGTTGGCACGCGTCTCTTACAGACTGAGAAGCAGAGGCCCAAAGAGATCAGAGAAAGAAAATGAGCCCATCCTCAGTTCTGATGCCTCTTGGTGTGGTCTGAGTTGCTTACAGCCTGGGCTTAGAGAATGGAAGTTCTAACCCTGGCTGGGCTTCTTTCCTCCAAACATTTTAAAATCTGGAGTACAGATGAGAAGGTATTCCATTTCCTTTTCTTTAGTTTCAAATTACCTCTACCCTCCACCAGATGATGAACAAATTTGGGGAGATAATTTTATTTTTATTTTATTTTTGCAGTGCTGGGGATGGAACCCAGAGTGCATGCTAGCATTCTGTCACTGAGCTGCACCCCAACCTGGAAGGTAATTTTGAAATCTATCAATCAGACCACTGGTTAGTAGAGCTTCTTGAAAGAAATACAATTCAACTATGAATTAGAACAAGACAAAACAAAACAAAAAGAAGGTTTACAGACTGCTTAGAGCCCTAAATGACAGATTCTGTCTTTTTCTTTTTAGTTTCTTTTTTTCCCCCAGTGGTTGGGATCAGTCCAGGGCCTCACACATGCTAGGATGCTAGGCAAACACTCTACCATTGAGTTACATTCCAGCCCTATTCATCCCTTTTTAACACAGAACAGTTACACTACTGAACAAAAAGGGCTAACACCACCATGTATTTTTTACTATGGTTTTACCCGTTATGTAAACAGAAAATCAATGTACGTTTCCACCATTTTAAACGATGCTGGTGTAAGCATCTTTGAACACGTATCTTTTTCCACATTTTTAATTACTTCCTGAGGAAATATCTGGGTCAAAGGTTGTGAACATGTTTGTGTGATGATACATTTTGCCAAATTGCCTTCCACAGAAATTTCACGTATTACACAGCCACCAACAATGTGGATGGCCTAGCTCAACCACACCTTTTTCAATACCAGGAATTATCACTTGAAAATGTTTTTGTTCATTGAAAGTGGGGGAGAGACAAGTTGTGTTTATTAGGATCTCCTCCATTATTAAAAGAGATAATGTTTCCCTGTATTCTGGATTGCATTTTCTCCTTGTGACTTTTCAGTTCATTAATCTTTTGCCCATTAACTTTTCTGGAGGGTTTCAGTATTTTTTTTTAATGATAAAAAAAATCCTGGTATGTTGTCTCCATTAAATGAATAATCTGAGGCTCAGAGAATTTGAGCAACTTAGCAAGGTCACATAGAGAATAAGTGGCTGAGCTGGAATTGAACCTCTACTGTGTGACTCATTTGCTTATGGTCTTAACCTCAGTTCTATTCCATTGTGCATTTGTCAGAGCACTTGATAGGACAATTATTTCAACTGAACATTCTTAACTCTTCATATATTCCCAGTTGTCTTCCTTTAAAAAACAAAATTGACTGTGGTTTGTTTTGCAAACATAAGTTAAAATGTTGATGTTGTCAAAGAGGAGGTGACAATGGCCAAGAAGTGAAAAACAGGTTGAATTTCACAAAAAGTCAAAGACTGAAACAATACGACACCCATCTTCACTTATCACTTTAACAAAGATCAGGAAAACAACATTGAAGTGAGCTCAAATCGGAGACACTGATATTCCCATGCACTGGCAGAATGGGGGCTACAAATGGAAGGAAGTCTTTCACAATATTCAGTGTGTACTGTTTGAACTGTTAATTGCAATGCCAGGATTTTATTCTCAGGAAATAGTCAACTATGCACACACAAAAAGTTTCCAAGTGACATGTTAAGTGAAACCACGTTTATAATATCAAGGAACTGGAGGGAAAAACTGCCCATCGATGAGACTGTTTAAGTAAATCAGGGTACATCCATATAGTGAAATGAACCCATGGCAATGCTAATACAGTAGGGAAGGTGGAGGCATATACATTATTTTAAAAGCTCAGCTCATTAAAACGAAGCTGTAACTAGGCTCAATAGGGCACACCTGTAATTCAAATGACTTGGGAGGCTGAGGCAGGAATATCCAAGTTGGAGGCCAGCCTCAGCAATTTAGTGAGATCCTATCTCAAAAAATAAAAAAAAAAGTCTGAGGGTTGTAGTTCAGTGGTAGAGTGCTTGCCTACCATGCACAAGGCCCTGGATTAAAAAAAGAAAGAAAGAAAGAAAAGAAGTTAAGTTTATTCTTAACTGAGCGGAGAGATGCCCACAATATGGAAAAAGTAGATTATAAAACATTTATTTCCAGTATTTGCAGTTTATTCATAATGAAATAATCTCTGGATCTTTGCTATTCCTAAAAGGGTGGTCCCCAAACCAAAACCAGCAGCAATGGCATCACCTGGAGCTCATTAGAAATGCAGGTTGCAGGTCACCCCAGACCTACTGCATCAGATCCTGCATTGTAACAAGATCTGCAGTTGATTCCTAGGCACAGTGAAATTGGAGAAACCCCATTCAAAGTCCAGGTACCCCAGTCAGGTTTCTCCCGGGAGCTGTAAAACGCGAAATGTTAGCAATAGCCATAATCACCAGCACTTAACATCCACTCTGCCAATTAGTCTGAGACCAGGGTTGGGGAAGCAGCTCAGTGTTGTAACAGGAGCTTAGCTAAGGGGGAAAAGAGTCTTGGGTTCAATCCTCAGAAGCACACAAAAAAGGAAACATCTAGGTGATCTTATTGAGCAGTAGCACTGGTTATAGTTAAAGAGGAGCAGTCAAGAGTGGGTTGAAGGACGTTACCCTGGAATCGGAAGACAGACTCCTCCCATCCAGCTGATCCGGCGGGTCCTGGGCAGCACTATCCCCACTCGGCCTGTTGAGGTAAATAGTTTGTTGTTTGTTTTAAAGGTGGCTCGCTCTTTAGCAGCAGTTATTGAGCTCCGTGGAAGCCCCACTTGTGGGGATCATTTGACTTCTCATTAAGAGGCTTTGGGACTTTATCATTCATGAGGCTGTGGAAAGCAGCATCTGAAGGTAGAATGCTGTGTGGACGTCATGGGCCACTGGAACGTTTCCCTCTCCTGTCCTCCCGCCACTGTCTGGGCCCTCTGGTCTCTGCCCAGGGGGTCGCAGAGGCTCGGGCGGCCCTTGGCTGTGTAACTTTTGGTAGGGAAGGCGGCTCGGGGGCCACAGCGAGGACTCACGTCTGCTTGACCAGCTCAGGCAGCTCCTCGCGGGGGGCCTCCAGCAGCTGTTCCCCGGGCACCTGGCACAAGCCTTGGGGCCCAGGAGGGCCACCAGGGTGCTCCTCGGTTACCTGGGGGGAGCACACAGGAAGATTTACCATTAGAGCCGAGTTAACTACAGAGGTGACTCTAAATCAGGCAGCATCCCCATTACCACTCCTGTAACGCCACAGTATCCCACCCAGCCTCCCTTCCCACGTGGCCTCCTCATCCCAGGACTCAGTTCAAAAGTCACTTCTTACATCTCTTCCTTAGTAATGCTGCTCTTCCATGCTTATTTTGGTGGTGTCCCATCACTTAATAGTAATGACAGCTAACACACAGGTAATGTGCTGTTTTAAGTACTAACTCATTTAAACATAGTAACAAGACTATGGGGCAGGCATTGATATCCCATTTTTCAGAGAGAGGAACTGAGACGCAGGGAGGTTGCATAACTTCCCCATGATCACAAAGCTGATAAGTGACAGAGCCAGTATTTGAACCAAGGCAGTCTGGCCTCAGAGTCATGTGTAATATATTATTACTTACTGCATATCAATTTTTTTTTTTAAACTGCTGTATTTGTGGTAGCTTGTTACATCAGCAATGGAAAACTAATACACTTTGCTTCTTCATTTCTAAAAGGAGCATAAATCTTCTGTTTCTTTTAGATTGCATGATGATTTCATCAAAATATATATGTACAATATATAATTGTTTCTATTTATTATATATAATTGTAATATATAATTTACTGGAGTACACAGCACTTAGTGGTCATCCAATAAATGGCTGCAAATGATGCTACGTTAATAACAGATTACTTCTGCATTCTTTTATTCATTGCTAGATTTTTATCCTTATCACTAACTCAATAAGATAAGCATAGTAAGAATTTTTCAGCTTATCCAATAGATAAGGATCTAAAACACCAAGAGGTTTTTACTTGCTCACAAACCAAGTGTCAGAGTCAGAGAAGGGACTAAACCCAGAACTTCTGATTTCTGATCAAGTCTTTTTTTTCTTTTTATTAAGGAGTCAAGTTATTGTACAATCATAAATACATATAAAGTAGCAATATGACACACATTTTTCTTAAATCAGAATTACTCCCACACACCAGTGTCTTGGTTCTTCTGTATTTCACCCCTACAAGCAATATAAATACTTAGATTGTGAATTATCCAGAATTAAATGATTGCATAAATATTGTTTAGATTCTTACGGGGGTAAAGAGTATGCTACATCGTTGCTTGTCTCCCTATCCTCCCCTCCCTCTCTTCTTCACCCTAACCCTAACCTCCACCCCCTACCCCCACACAATATCTGTGGTTACCCTAGATTATGTGTTGCTCTGCTTTTGCTGGGCTGCATGTCAATTTTGACATTCTGTACGCCTATTCAGTTCTGTTCTCTAGGTATGTATCTCCCTCTCAGAAATGCAAGCAACTTGAGGGCAGGTGATTTGTCTGCCTTGCTTATGTTGGATATCCACCCACCGACAGCTAGAAAAGTGGCTAGTGTTAGCAACAAATATTGCTGAATGGATAAATACATGAATAAATGATACTAGCAGTGGATGTTCTGTTCCGAGCCACTCATCACAAAGTTGTGTTTTCTTCATTTCACAGCACTGCTTTAAACTTGGGACCAAGTAAAGCAGAGTGAATCCAGACCCAAGGCAGCCCCTGTTGGATGGCTAGGTTGACCCATGGGCTCCCTTGAGACAAAGAATTCTGTCTGCAGTGGGGGGCTGAGAATCAAGGGTGTAGAATTGACCTACCTCTAAAGCTGTGTCTGAGTAAGTGAGATTTTGTCAGGCAGCTAAAGTGTTCTGAGGAGGCAACTGCACTTCTTTGAAGGCTACATTTATATAAATCTCATTCTTTTCCTTATCTCTGACAAAAACCTCATTTGAGTTTTGAATATCATCCCCATACTGTGTCTTCAAATACTATGAGACTAAAGATTCAATTTAAGGAAGCTATTTAGATGATTCAGTTTCTCCAAATTTTAATTTAGTCTGAAATATTCTGGTAGTTGAGGCTAAGAAAACAAAAAGCATAGAAAGACAGTGATGATGGATTTGAATTCCCAATCCTGTATATATAGACAATTAAAAGAATTTAACTTGAGAGAAGGAAAATACAAAAGTGGATTCAGAGGAAATGGTTATTTGACTGAGTGTGCTCGTCTTTATTTAGAAGAAAGAGCACCAAAAGAAAGAAAGAAAGAAAGAAAATCTTTTCCCAGGCACGATCCAGAAAAGTTTTGCTATTCATCCAGAAGAAATAGCTTTTCAGTGGTTTACCAGTTCAAACTGCAATGCTACATCCAAAATTAATAAGATGTTGCAAAACCCAACACTAGAAATAGCTTCCAATTATTAAAAGCTGGTTCCATTTTAAATAATATGATTCACTGGGGCTTAGGAAAGTTCATTTTTCATTAAATATTAAAATAGAATCCAGCAAATCCGAGAATTACTAGTCCACACATGCATAAACACCATTTTTCCTGGCACAAAATTAGGCTGTAGGCTGCTGTATTACCTCATTTAAGGATGAAGAGGCTGTGCAAGTGAAGTCCTCCAGGGTGACCAGAGAGCTCACAGGAAGAGAGGCAGCTGAAGTACTTTTGCTTTCATCAAATTTCTCTTTAGCGTCTTCAAGTAGCACCTCCAACTTGAAGATTTCACCTTCTACTTCTCTGGGTGAAAATAAACAGGCACATCCTGGGCTATGTAGTCAGCCTCCTAACCACAGATCTTGAATGTAGGCCTGATCTATCTTATTAGCGTGATCTATCTTCAGACAGGGAGGATAAGGGATGCCTTCCCTGATGCATTCTGTGCATAGTTTCACTTCAGAAACTATGTAAGCCTCATTTGCTGTCTGTTAGCTGTATAATCTTTGGCAAAACAAATCATTTCATTATTCTGGGCCACCAATATCTCAGCTATACCTTGCTTTTCTGGATCTGATGACATCGGATCCCTGAGAGTTCTAAGAGTTGTGATTTTATGGAAATAATCATGCTAATTAAAAAATAGGAATATAAAAATATGAGAATAATTTAATTAGCAAGATTGTTATGGGGCTGGGGTGGTGGCACAGGAGTTATGGTGCTTTCCTGGCATGCGTGAGGTCTGTGGGTTCAAATCCCAGCACCTCGTACACAATGAAGTGTTGGAGCAATGAAAGCCACATGAAAAACTAAAGTTGATTCTATCTTTCTCTCTCTCTCTTAAAAAAAAAGATTGTTATGACTATATGTGCATGTCTATATATATACTTTTAAATCCAATATCTAAATAACTTGGTGTTAAATATAAAATAAATATGGAAATGAGGGATAATTTACAAGTAAATGATAAATGAGAGAAAAACATGAAAATGAAACCAATGAAGTTAAAACAATACTCTAAGGAAATTTTATACTTTTTTTTTTTTTAAGAGACAAGTTTTCTCTGTGTTGCTCAGGTGAGCCCAAACTCCTGGGCTCAAGAGATCACTTGTTTCAAAACCTCTTGAGTAGTTGGAACTCCAGGCTTGTGCCACTGCACCCAGCTTAGTTGAGTTTTTGGGTTGTTTGTGATTTCTTCTTTGTTTTTTGTTTGTTTGGGGTTTTTTTTGTTGTTGTTGTTTCGTTTTGGTGCTGGGGATTGAACCCAGGTCCTTGTGTAATGCATGCTCTACTACATTGATCTATGCCCCCAGGCTTATATTCTTAAAAATGAATTATTAGGAGAGAAAGTTCAAAAATCAATAAATGAAGTATTCAAAACAGGAAGGCAGTAAATGTATATCTAGGGAAAGGAAAAGATTCATAAAAGTAAGCAGAATAAATACCATTTTAAAAATTTTGATCAATAACATAGTTTTTTCTCAAAAACATCTGCAAAATAAACTGCTGCAAAGTCTAAGAAATATAAGTAACTTCAGGAAAAAGAAAAGAGCTGGGCACGGTGGCACACTGCAGCAGTTCAGGAAACTGAAAAATTGCAAGTTTGAAGCCAGACTCAGCAACTTAGAGGGGACCTAAGCAACTTAACGAGACCATGTCTTAAAATAAAAAATAAAAAGGGCTAGAGACGTGACTCAGTGGTTAAGTGCCCCTGGTTCAACCCCCCAGTATAAATATATATATATATATATATATATATATATATATATTCTTTCATTAGTACTAATTATCCAATATTATTCAAGAAAAGCTAGCAAATGAAATAAAGCAACAAAAAGAAATATATAAGAACTGGAAGGAAGAATAGAAGGTATAAATATTTAGGGAGGAAAAACCTGTCATCATTTTTAGATGCTCCAATTTTCTTACCTAAAAACAAAAACAACCAAGTGAAAACTAGTAAAACACTAAGAACAGAATTGGATGAGGAAGCCTAGTAAAAGTTAACTATACACTTTCCTATATTTCTGTATGTCAATTTGGGAAAACATCTACTAACAATATGCAGGAAAAAGTATAATATAGCTAGGAATAAACTTAACAAAAAATAGGTAAAATCCTACATGAAGAAAACATTCTCCTGGATAGGAATAGTCACTGCAAAGATTTAAACTCTTTCCAACCTAATCTGCTAATTCAAAACAACCTTTAAATTCTTGTGAAGTTTCATTACAGAAACTTGATGAGTTGATTATAAAGTTTATTAGAAGAGTGTACAAGGAAAGTCAAAGAAAAATTTTAAAAGGAAAACATTTCAAAATACACAATAACTGTAGTAATTTAACATGTGTGTGATTAATGTGAAGATAGAAACATAGATCAGTGGAATGAACTACAACCTGTCACATCTACATGCAGAGGTTTTTGTATCTGATTAATGTCTTTTGTAGCAAAGTGTGGTGGTACATACCTACAATCCCAGGGAAGCTAAATCAGGATCACAAATCTGAAGCTAGCCTGGGCAATTTAGAATGACACTCTTCTCAAAACAAAATTTAAAAAAAAAGGACTGAGATGTAGCTCAGTGGTAGAGCACTTGCCTCACATGTTCAAGGCCCTGGGTTTGATTCCCAGTACTGAAAAAAAAAAATAAATAAATTTTTAAAAATATCTTTTTCAACTAATAGAGAAAGGCTGAATAATAAGTGGCAGGACAAAGAAATACGAAAGTGATACTGCAACAAGATATAGGAGAATATTTATAGTCTATAAGGCAGAAAGGAATGCAGTAGGGGACAAGGAGGGAATGATGATTTAAGAAAAAGAAGTGAAATGATGGAGCAAGGCTTCACCGTAGAAAAAAGGAAAGTGCTAAGGTGATGGCTGGGGAGGTTGGAGGGTGACTGAAGGAAGAAAAAAAGCAGTGACAGTGAGGAGATTTGGAGATGAAGACATTTTTGAGGGAATGCATGCTCTTTTCTCTAAAGTAGTAAAGCAGAGGACAAAATTAATACTGAGAGTATCAGAGAGAAGGGATTGATGGAGGTATGTCCCCATTTCTTTACTTTTCTTTGCCTTTTTTTCTTTTTGTCGTTGTTGCAGTCCTGTAGATTGAACCCAATCTACCCCTGAACTACATCCCCAGCCTTTTTTTTTTTGAGACAGGGTCTTGCTAATTTACCCAGGTTGGCCTTGAATTTGTGATCCTCCTGTCTCAGCTTCCCAGTTGCTGGGATTACAGGTGTGTGCCACTGTGCCCAGCAGTAGAATCCCATTTCGTGACTTGTTTGGGTTTGTGTGTGTGGTACTGGCGTTTAGCCCAGGACTTTATACATTTTAGGCAAATGCCCTCCCACTGACCTATATATCCCATATTATCATTTTTTTCTTTTCTTTTCTTTTCTTTTTTAAAGAGAGAGGGACAGTGAGTGAGAGAGACAGAGAGAATCAATTTTTATTCATTTTTCTTGTGGCTTTCGTTGCTCTGACACTTAGCTGTGCTCCTGGCGCTGGGGTTTGAACCTATGTACCCGCACATGCCTGGCAAGCATAACCGCTGAGCCTCTGCTCCAGCCCCATATTATTCTTTTTTTTTAAAGGGGACAGTGAGAGAGAGAGAGAGAGAGAAGCAATCTTTATTTAGTTTTTCATATGACTTTCATTCCTAGGACACTTAGTTGTGTATGTGGTGCTGGGGTTTAAACTCATGCTCTCGCTCATGCCAGGTAAGTGCCATAACCACTGAGGCACCGCTCTAGCCCCCCCCCATATTATCTTTTAAAGGTAGCTTTTAAAGAAGTTTTTTAATAAGAGCACAGCAACTAATGGAAAAAAGTGAACACTCAATGAATTTGCAGAATTCTTGCCCCTACAGAAAGCCATCTACATCAGCTTTTGGACTAAACACTAAGATTCTCAACACTTCAAGACCCTAAAGGTTGCATGGGCTTCTGCCCACTGCCACGTTAGCCCATGTGAGAATAAGAGCACCAGTCTTAAGCTGATCAGCCTTTGCTTGTCCTGAGGTGGCTCTCAGTGAGTTTTGGGAGAGGCTGGGTCCCTCCCTTGCCGCAGTGTTGAAAGCTTCTCCCATATATGGGATATAATTGCAGTTAAAACCCTTTTGATTTATACTTGTGCCAGGCACAGTGTGGTTGTAACTAGGATATAAATAAGGCATTGCATAACTTTGGTCTCAATGCACACAGAGGCCTGGCTTCAGAATGACAGCCAAGAGATTCCAGGGAAAATAAATATACTTACTTTATTAATTAAAGAAACAGAAGAATGTGGAGATCTTTCTCCCCCCAGGGGGTGAGGGGGTAGGGAATCAAATATTAAAACCCCATTCCTGCTGTCTAATTACACAGCACTGAAACAAAGGTAGACAGAGGTTCCATTCATTTTGAAAAACATAAACTGTACCTCAGGAAAAAACATCTCAGGATGCTAGTCCTGTAACACATATCATTAAAATATTTTGGCATCAAGAATGATTCCACATTAAAATGCTATGAGTAGAGAGAGCTGAACTTTACAAATATTAAGCCTACTCAATGCTTTCTTTTAATTCATACTGGGAAATAAAATGGAAACAGTCTTAGCCTGGAGTTCTGGAATGGAACTTAAAATTACTTGGAGTGAAGAGAGAAGAGAATGGTTCCATTAAAGTGGCCAATTGGAAACTTCAACATGAGCGGGCATCCATGTTTCTAATGTGAATTAACTCAGGAACTCTTTAAGCTTTAACAGTTTTCCATTCTTAGGATTTGCAGATCAACTTTCCCATGATCCTCTTCTTCAAATTGTCAGTGGATGGAAAAGAAAGGGGTAAAAGAGAAGAGGAGAACCAGGCAGGGATGGCAAAGGCAGGAGTGGAGAGAAATAGGAAAGAGCTGAGAAGGAAAGGAGAGGAGGAGGCCCTCTGTCCTCAGCAGTTTTTCTGGGGTTTTCTTGTGCTCCTCTGGGTCTCAGAACTGATTAAGGTAAGAAGCAACTTCTGTTGCAAAGTGGTGGCACAGTGGCTCTGTCCCAGGAGACAACTGCTCACTTGGGGTCGAGGCCTAGCACACAATCACCCTACACGTGGCAGGTATTCTGTATTACTTGTGGCAAGAGAGGACAGGCACTTTTTTTTCCCTCCTTTGTTGACACAGTCTTTGCTGACCCCAGACCACTTGCTCTCCAAGCACTATGCCAAAGGCTACTTCAAAATCCCACCTGAAGGAGGTCACTTTGGCCCTTGCACCTTATACAGTTGGTATAAACCTGACCTGTTTGGATCAAGGTCACCACCAGTTGGGGATTCATGCTTGTGGATCTGCTGCTGCAAGGCCAGGTGCTTCTTCTTGGTGGCCAGAAACTCCTGCTCCAGCACATTGAGATGTCCCTGCAGATTCTCCAGAACCTGTAGCAGGGAAGTCACTGGAATCATTCACATGTAAGCTGTGTATGCAGTTGTTTTCCCAAAAATGCAATGTAGGTGTACCCCATAGTAGCGGCCTCTTTCTCCAGACAGCCTGGGTAGTTTTTCTCAGAATCTGACACTTAAAATACAGATCACGTAAGAGTTCTCTCGGCACTCACAACCCCCTCACAGCACACTGGTGAAAAGTGCAGTCACTTCTGATTTCTCCCTCGGAACCCACTTGGAGGCCTCAGAACCTCCTGTGACTTTCACTTATAAAGCACTTTATCTTATTTAATCTTCACATCTATGTTGTGAATTTTGCAAAGAGGACTTCATTATCCTGGTTTTATAGAGGAGGAAATTGGAGCTCTAGGAATTATGTCTGAAGCCACATAGATCTTAAAAATGTACTGAAGTTAGAGGACCTGGAGGGTAAGATGGAGGAGGGAATGGCAAGATTTAGCCAGAGCAGTGACTGGGTTTTGCAGAGGTCACTACATATGGCCTTGTACAAATGAATTTTGAAACTGTGCAGGTGAGGGTCCTATCCTGAAGATATATAGAGGATTCAGCCCCAGACCCCAGGTGGTAGACATTCCCTGAGCCCTGTCAATTCTGGCCCTGGGACAGAGATGTGAGATTTGAAAACTGTATCAGGAACAGTCCCTGATCTAAATGATTTTATACCATTGGGAAAAGAGGCTGTGTATTAGACTACTTTGCCAAGGCACCATGGAGGGAATGAGACTTAAGTCAGGCTGAAAGGATGCTCAGGAGGGCCCAGAATAGGCAGTATTCATGAAAATGGAGATCAAGGGATGAATTGGAGAGATGTTGCCAAGGGAAGGGATATTTCACACAATGGGGTCACAAGGCAGACAAAACGGGATTCAAGTTCAGACTCTGTTCCTTACTAATTGCATTATTTCAGTTACCACAAACTCTTGAAACTTGAGTTTCTCATCTGTAAAATAAATATAATAGCTCCCACATTCTGAAAATTAAATAAGATTATCATGCCAGAAGCACAGTACCAGGGTTCCTCTGCTTACAGTGGGGTTACATTCTGATCAAGTCCTTGTAAATTGAAAACATGACAAGTAGAAAAGCATTCATTGCATCATGGCTTGGCCCAACCTACCAAAATGTGCTCAGAGTACTTGCATCAGCCTACAGTTGGGCCAAATCACCTAACACAAAAGTCTATTTTATAAGAAAAATGTTGACTATCTCATGTAATTTGTTGAAAACAAAACACTGTATGGTATTGGCTGTAAACCCTCAGGATCTCAGGCTG
Organism: Aplodontia rufa; assembly: GCA_004027875.1. Lineage (NCBI taxonomy): Eukaryota > Metazoa > Chordata > Mammalia > Rodentia > Aplodontiidae > Aplodontia > Aplodontia rufa. The sequence continues at coordinate 32,331 of PVKS010019555.1, forward strand.
ACTGGGAGCGGTAGCTGGCTGTCTCTGCCCAGCATCTGAGAGAGTATGTTACTGAGTGTCACTGGCCAGGAAAAGGACCAAACTCAAAATTCAAAGCATGATTTCTACTGAATGTGTATCACTTTGCATCATCACAAATTGAATAATTGTTAAACCATCATGAGTCAGGTACTATCTATACATATAAAAAACATAGTAGCCGCCAATATTATACATTCTTATTAATTCTAATGAATAAACAAGAGCTTAGAAACACTTTGGCTCCAGGGTATGAAAATGGAGAGTCTGGTGGCTCTTTTCAATTTCCTCCCTATATTCATCCTTTCTTTCTCTGGGCCCCAGTCAGGAGGCTGACCTTGAGTCAACTGTATCAACCGTCTCCTTTCTGTTGTTTCCAGTAAATAGAAGGCAGCAGCAAGAGAGAGGAGTTTGCAACAAAGAGGTAGAAGTGGGAATCTTTATTTGCCTGACTTCTCCTCCCCGGAGCTCATGGATTGGCTATGTGGGTCTATCAGAAGCCATCAGGCTGCAGGGCATGCTTTTCCTCTGCTCATTTAGTCCAACAGGTGAAGCAGCTCCCTACTCTCCTTCCATGTCAGGCTTTCCCATCCCTTATTGGTTTCCCTTAATCTTTCCCACATTGTTGCAAAAGAATATCTTTATTAAACTCTCTCTCCTCAATTACCCCATGAGCCAACCATCTAATCCCTGCCAGGACCCTGGTACTTTGAATCTAGCAAACAGGAGTTTCTGGGTTGGGAGGTGAGAAGAATGTGATAGATCTGAGCAGTTGGGGAAGGCTATCAAGTTTGAGTGAAGATGTTAATGCTGGACCAGGGGAGTTGCAGGGAGTGCAGGATATCCAAGAAGACCCACACCAACACTGGAGCTGTAGATGAGAAGCTAGGGCCAGTGGTTTAGGAATGGGTAGTGTGCAAAGGGCAGTTGAACCAGGGGAGGGAATCAGGTGTTCAAAGGCAGGAGGAAAAGAAGAAAAGAAATCAATTATTAGTTCTAATTTAGGATCTTGGAATTTAAATCATACTGTGTTTCAGAAGATAGGGCACAGTTTTGTAGGCATAAATGTATTTCTTTTAATTCTCAGAACAACTGAGAAATGAGAGGCATGCTTCATGTCTAATATGTGTAACCAATGAGTAGAACTAGGATGCTTGCTCCAAAATGCAAATGCTTTCCACTGTTGTGGTGCTCAGGCTGAGGTTAGTTCCACCTGTCTGATCTTCCAACACCGACCCAGATGGGCCTGGAACTCTCAGACCACAGGCTGACATGGTCAGGAGCCACCATTTCTGTCTCTCTGTCCCAGTAGGAACTTCCACTTACCTTCTGCCATGAGGCCTCTAAAGGCTATTTCCTTAACTGCTTTGTTCTACTTTCTGCCAGTTCTCCAAACTCTGGTCTTTTAGAGATCTCCTTCATCTCTCATTTACTGCTTACCCCCTGCAATTTGCCTTCCACATCCACCATCTCATTGAAACCAGGCTTGCCAAGGACTCTTAAGACCTCTTGGTTGCCAAGTACAATGCACATTTTCCTTTCTTCCTTGCATACTTGATGGTGTGGCCTACTCCCCATTTCTTAAAATGCTCTTTCCCTGGGCTTCAGCAGCTCTTCCTCTTCAGGTCTGCTCCTGGCCTTTTGGGTCTTTCCCCCTGAGCCTCTGTTCTTTCACCTGCCCTCTGGTTGCTGTTTGATGCTTCTATCCTTGACCCTCTTCACTCCCCACTTTGTGTGCTTCACCTGGGCAACCTCATCCACCCCACAGATTCAACTCACGACTATGCCAAATCTACATTTCTGGCCCACACAACCCCGAGGGCCAGTCCTATCATACTACCTGCCTACTGGACCTCATCAGTGGAATGTTCTAGAGGGACCTCATACTATACTTGACATCTTCCTCCTGCCTGACATCCACACCCCTTTCTAACTGGATCCTCTGTTTTTATTCCTGACCTTGTTACCCAAGCCAGAAATCTGGAACTCATCCAAGCCTCCTCCCTTCCTTTATTCACCCTTTTAATCTGCCACCACTACCTTAAACACATAGCTTTGTCCTCCTCTCCATCCTCATTGCCAGCCTTGGTTCAGGCCCTAATAACTTGTCCTGCATTACGATTTCCTACCAAGCTCTGCCGACAGTCTTGCCCCCATGGAGCTCGCCATTTCTTAATCTTAAATCCTTTGATGTTGCCATGTCACTCAAACTCAGAATAAAAATCTAAGTTCCTTAGAATGGCATAAAGACCTTTCATGAAGGCTTTTACCGAGCTCCATCTGACAAATCACAGGGCCATTTGGGCCCTCATACTAGAAACATTTTCTTTCCCTTTCACCAGTACACCTGCGATTTCCTTTCTTCCAGAAGACTCCTTTGCCATGTATTCTGCAGAACTCATCCATATTCCTCTTTCAATACCAAGTCAGAAGTCACTTCCAGGAAGTCTTCCAAAGGCCTACAATGGCCAGGGTGATAATCTGCTAGGCTGCTGTGATCATCATCTATAACCTTTCTCAAGCTGCATTTTAATGATCTGTTTACCAATACGTTTGTAGGAGACTATAAGCCACTTGAAATGGAAGAGTTTCTTCATTTCCAAATCTCTAAGACCTGATACATGGTTTTTGAATGAATGAATGGACAAATGATTTAATTAAAGTGATGAGTAAATGGATAATCAACTGTGGTTTTTTCTTTAGCATCTGGGTTCTCCTGGATTTGGCCTGTTCTTCCAGGTTTCTGCAACACAGCCTGCCCTGCACCTTGCTTGTGCCCACATTAAGACTTCTCACTACCTGCCTTGTTGCTGACCTGATGACCTGAACCACATGTTCAACTTCAGCCCATCTGTGGTTCTCTCAGACTTGGCCTCTTGTCTCATTGCTTCACCCATGCTTCCCGTGACCCTGGCACTGATAACAAGGCTGGTAGGGTGGCAACATAAATTAGTGATTAAGTGTAATAAGAAGCAAGAATGTGAAAGTTAAAGATTTTGACCTAAAAAGCATTGCCTCAAGTTTAATCTTAAGTTTTCAAAGTTTTGTACATTGAGTTGCCAGATACCAGTAATTTTCATAACCTAAATCCACCAGGACCCAGCAACTGGACAGACTCGCCCTTTGTGATTGTTTCCACGTTCTTCTCTTGAACACATCACGGTCTCAGATTTATTATGAAGTGACTAATGAGGTAAGTAATAGATCCCCTAGGAAGGAAAGAGAGCTAAATTCATATAGAAACAGAATGCTAAGATCTTTTAGCCCTACAAACTAAGATAGTTAAACTTTAACCAAACCTTTCCTATCCAAATATTTCTATTCCCACCACTGTAGAGAAAACATAGTACCATGAAGTCATTTGTATTTGCCCTGGTCCAATTCCCTAAAAAAGATTTAAAAAACTAAATCAAATTCATTACCATTCTTCTGTCTTTCAAATGGCAGAAAGAGTCCTGTTTCATTCTTTTAGAAAATTCTTGTACCTACAGTGAAAACATGTAATGCTTCATTAATGGTGTGGTCTCTAATATTTGGATTTGGTTACTCATAATGTTTATAACAAGCTTTAAAAGTAGTACCTTAGTCTTCAGTTGATCAGTCTGTTCTTTTAACTTTTGACACATCTGCTTCCCTTGGGCTATCCTTTGATCTATGTAGGAATTAGAATAAGGCTCTTTCTGAGAGATTGATGGCAACTTCAAGAGATTTGTCTTAGTTTCTATTCCTACACACACAAAAAAGAACAAATTTTGGTGTCCATGCATCTCAGTTCATATCAGTCTTATGAAGTGCTGAAAACAGAAGTCTGTGGCAGTTACCACCACTTGGGTTTTTGTTTGTTTGTTTGTTTTTGTACCAGAGATTGTACCCAGGGGCTTTTAACCACTGAACTATATCCCCAGCCCATTTTTTATTTTTCATTTTGAGACAGGGTCTCACTAAATTGCTGAGGCTGGCTTTGAATTTGTAATCCTCCTGCCTCAGCCTACCAAGCCTCTGGGATTACAGATGTGCACCATCATGCTTATCTCACTTGCTATTTTTTTCAGAAGTTTTCAAAACACATATCTAAATCAAAGGAGTTTTAAAACACTAGTAGTACCTGTAAGAAATTCTTGGTTGTTGTATTCTATAGGCTCCATCTGCATTGTTAAAGAAAACATTATTGTTGAATTTGATCAATGACCTCATTATTCAGAATGACTTGATGTGTTCTGGTCATCATGGAGGCAGTCCAGTGCTGTGGTCAAGAGCTGGGACCATAATGCTGAGGTTGGATTCCTCTAGGACACTTATTTGCTGGGTGACACAAGCAATTGTGTTTTCACTGTAAGACTCAAATTTCTTGGCAGTGAACTGGGGGTAGTGATAGAATCTACTATGAAGATTAAATGTTAAATATTTTCCTTCATATCAGGCATGTGCTAAGTATTCAGCAGTATGTGTTAACTGTCATTATTATCATGTTTGATACTACAAGGTGGAATACTCAAACATTTCTCCTAATACTAGACCAGCATAAGGTCCATGAGGGCAGGAATCATTGTTGATCTCGTTGCTAGCTCTGTTGTGCTGCTCTCATTACCACACACATTCTAGGGATGATATAACATGCATTGCATTCCAAAATGTGTGTCAAGATAGTGGCTTTCTACTCACCTCAGGCTAACTGGACAGGTTTAAATCCCACATGATCCACCCTGACAGTCTTCCCATTGCTCCGAGCATAAAGCTTAGAAATATGCCAGGACCAGAGAGTGAAATGGCAGTGGTCAAAGTAGGCTCTGGCCATAAAGAATCACCAATACAGGCTGGATATGAAACTTACTGAGATCAGTTCTCCAGCCTAAATTGACAGGACTGGAAAAAATATCACATGCTTGATCTCAGACTCCCACTGCCAGAGACAAATGAGCCTGATAGTCTATTCTGCTCCAACTAACCATAGGACACTGAGAACTGAGCACACACAATATTAATGTTATCCTCCAAGTGGAACAGGAACACTGCAAAATGCACATCAAAACTACACTGAGGTTTCCTCTCACTCCAGTTAGAATGGAAATCATCAAGAATACAAATAACAATTTCTGGCAAGGATGTGCTGGAAAATGGCTCACTAATATTTTGTTGGTGGGACTGAAAATTAGTACAACCACTTTGGAAAGCAATGTGGAGATGCCTCAAAAGACTAGGAATGGAACCACCATATGACCCAACTTTCCCACTGCTTAGTAATTATCCAAAAGAATTAAAATCAGCATATGATAGCAATACATGCAATACCCATGTTTATGGTAGCACAATTGACAATAGCCAAGTTATGGAACAAGACTAGATGTCCACCAACAGAGGAATGGATAAAGAAAATGTGGTAAATATGCACAATGGAGTTTTACTCATCCATGAAAGAAGAATGAAATTATGGCATTTGCTGGTAAATGGATAGAACTGGAGAACATCAAGCTAGGTGAAATAAGCTCTACTCAGAAAGTCAGGGGTCCAATGTTTTCTCTTGTATGTGGAATCTAGAGAGAGAGGAGAGAGAGAGAGAGAGAGAAAGCAAAAGGAATAAAAGAACGGGATCTCATGAAAATAGAAGGGAGACCAATAGAGGAAGAGAATAGAAAGGTAAGGTGGACAGGAGGTTATGAAGAAATTCTGGGGAACAAAATCTACCAAATTATGCTATCCACGTATGAATATACCATAAAGTATCCCATATATATTATTTCAATTATTTTAATTTTCCATTAAAATAATAATGGAAGACCAGTAAAATAGGGCAAAAAGATTGAGGGACAGAGGAGGGAAGGGAAAGGGAAGGTTCTGGGGGATGAGATTGATCAAATAATGCAC
>PVKS010019556.1:0-38196 GCA_004027875.1 Aplodontia rufa
TTTTTATGTTTTTTATTCTAAGACAGGAGCTCACTACTTTGCTTAGGGCCTTGATAAGATGCTAATCCTCGCCTTAAACTTGCAATCCTCTTGCCTCAGCCTCCTGAGTAGCTTGGATTCTAAGTGTGTGCCACCACTCCTGGACAGATGATGACATTTGAGTACGAATGTTTCAGATGGAAAAAGAATACAAAACAAGGGGAGACTTTTATTTTTTAAAAGATTAAAGAGGAAAAATGCTTTTGGAGAGCTTTTTCTATAGCTAGAAATCATAAATAATATGACTAAGTTTTCTTATACTGTTAAAAAAAGACTAGAGAATCACAATCACTAGAGTTTTTATTGTATCTGAAGCATAATATTTCAAAAATATGAGATCTTATCTACCAGTATGAACCCAGAAGCTATTATATTTTAAACCACATGTGTAAGTGTGTGTACACTAACACATGCACACACATATAATTTTTCCATTCTCTATCACACACAACAACAAAATAAATGTAATAAGATATGTTTGATAATAGATTAAAACTGTAGGACCATTTCCAAAGCCAACAAGTTATTTTTAGAGATTACCACACAGCACAGCTAAAAAAACCATGTAAAATCAGACTGAACTCTTTACATTCTTGTCAGTCTTCTGCATCAATATTAAATAAAGGTACTGTGTGCTACAGAATATGCTAAGAAAATGGGGTAAATAATAAATAGCACATGCTTCTCTTTTGAACAGGAAATCTTAATCTGTTGAACAAATAGTAATAATTTCTGTACATTGTATTTCCAAAAATGATAGAAGTAAGTAAAAGGTGTATGGTACAAATGAGGCAGAAACAGATAAGATGAATTCTGCCTAACGGGGAATTCAGAAAGCTGTAGTTCTGTGGGATCTAGACTAAAAACCACCATAGGCAAAGTGTTAGCAAAGGAAAGGTATCATTCTTGTATTCAATAAATATTTGTTAAGCTATAGATGGTGATTAGTTTGGGTGATATAATGATGAGAGAAACAAATATGTATTCGGATCTCACAGGACTTAGAATCTCATGGACGATATATACTAATAGGCCCCAAAAGGATAAACTTACAACCTATGATATATGCTATGAAGAAAAATTAGGGTGATCAGCAAAAGTATGGAACAAAAGATTTTGTTCAAACTTGGAGTATGACAATAGTAACTGAACTTCAGTGTGAATTATATATTGCTGCCAAGGAGGTCAAAGTGGGTTTGGTACACTGTTGCAGACAAAATAAATGAGATGTGTAAAGGTCCAGAAGAACAGCAAACTATGACTTAATGGAGGAACTGAAAGATCTACGTTCTTAGAGAGTACAAAACTAGGTAGGCATTGGTTCAGAATGAAACCAAAGCAGCAGCAGAGGTACCTAGAATCTTGTGAGGCTTGGTAGATGTTTTTAGATTTAGCATGAAAGCATTCAGCAGTACTCTATATCCGTGAATTCCATTTCTTCTTATTAACCAAGCACTGATCAAATTTATTTTTTTACAAAATTGTACTGAACAGATGTTTTCTTGTCCTAGTTTTCAAATGAAACTGCATAACAATTATTGACATATTATTTACAATATATTACATATTTTAAGTAATTAATAGCTGATTTAAAGCATACAGCAGGATATACCATTGACTCTAAGGAATCGGAGCTTCTGTAGATTACAGTATCTGCAAGATCCCGTATATAATTCCCCACAGACACAAAGGCGTGACTGCTTTAAAGCAGAGTCCTCTCATTTACACAGAGGAAGCACATGGTTGTAATTTGCAAATATTGACTAAAAGGGACAAGATCGATTAACAGTTTTGTAGTACTTTAAGCAAGCTCTGTAAATAGCTCGGGTTAAGATGAAGAAAGCATGTGATGCCAAAATATAGGCATCTTTGAAGGTAATGTAAAAGATTAAATAATTTAGATTCTATAATGATTTTGACATAGAGCGTGTGAGAGAGGACATATAGAGGGCAATTTATAGGTTGGTTTTTGCTTGCACATTTGGAAAGGGAATCTAGGGAGAGAAGCAGTTTTCAAATAAAGATTAAATGGTTGGTTTGGGATACACCTGAGGCATTGAGAGAGAGATTTCAAGCAGGCATTAGAAGTATGAGGCTTGACCTTAGAGGAAATAGTTGGTCTACAGATAGAAAATTTCCAATAACAAATGAAAGTAATAAATGCCATGGATTGTTAAAGATTATGCTGTGTGAGAGTGTATTATAAAACAAAAAGATGATTGAGTAATACTAAACATCTAAGTTAATATGAGTTGCCAGAAGAGTAAGCGATTATGCGATGCTTAGCAAAAATAGAAAGTTCGCCTGCACAGATATCAAGGTACTAATATATTTCAGGAAGGAATAAGAAGGTTCCAAAGGAGGCAGGAGAAAACCAGTTACAGACTAGTTGGAAAAAATATTTTTAAATAGGAATAAATCATTATCATAATCCTGTTATTAAAATTAGTGAAATGAGTAGATAGACCTTGTATAGATGTATAGATAGAGGTCAATTTAATAATTATTTAATAAAATCTGTAGGAATTCCCCATTTTTAAATTGTGTGTACATGTGTTTGTGTATGTTTGTGTGTGTATGCATGTGCAGTAGGGAGCATGCTCACATACAGATGGCGGAAGTTTGATGTAGTGATATTTGGCAAGGATGCAGATTACAGTCTTGTTGTGAAAGGTAGGAGAGTCACATGGCTATATATAGAAAGATACAGGCTTCCCGTGTAGCACTGATAAGAATCTATACTGTGTGCTGTCAGGGGACCTTATAATTTGATGATCTGCAACTCTTTTGGGTTTGCCAGATGCAAACATTGGGAGAGCTGATGGTTTTGTTCATCTGACTCAAGAATTTCATTGGGTAACTAAAATGACTGCTTGTGTGAGGGCTAAAATCATCTAGGATGCTGGAATGAATTTGAATGGAGAGAAAAGCAAAAAATGATGAGATATGGTTTTGTGAAGGATTGTCTTGAACAAACCAGGGAAGAAGTGATATTTATAAGATTGCTGAACATTTTGAAATTGTTTTAAAAAATAAAATGTAAGTAAAGTTCTAGAAGCAGTGGTAGGAAATTACCATGTCTTCCAATGTGACATGAGGTTGAAGCACATTAAGTGACATTTGAAAATACCTAGAAGGGAGAGAGTAAATTTGGAGAAAGAAGCAGATTTTAATTAAGGCAAGGTCAGGTAAGGAGTGTGGCATACATATGGAGCATTTTATAACAGAATGTGAAATGAAGGGACAGGGATAAATCTGTAGGAGTGGTATGAATAAGATAATGATAAAAGTCTCTTAGGGCATTCAAAGTATCTTAAATTATATACTGAAGTGAAGGATAACTATATAAGACATGTCTTTGATTAGTAGTATCATAGCTTTTTGAGGATCTGGTGATAGGAAATGAAACTGAAAACCCTTTGTAATAGGTAGCAAAAAGCTGAGCTATTGTGATTATAATTGTTGGGGATGAACACAAGAAAATAAGTTTGGGGACAATGTCATCAAAATGCAATACCTATTTCGAGTTGAAGGTCAATGATAGGAATGTATTTAGAACAATCCCAGTTTTTCTCGCTGTGATGTGTCATGTATGGGTAGATGAAATAACAGGGAAGATAACAATAAAGAATCAAGTGATGAACTTGTGGAATTTGAAATACCTCAGGGTATATCCTATAATCCCAGGGCTAGACAGAGTATTGAAAGTCTTCAGAGTACAGCAATATATAAGTCAATGATCTTGAATGAGAATATCTACACAAAGAATTCAAGAATAAGAACAGTCAGACACCAAGGACAGAGCCCTGGAGAAGTCCATATGTAGAGATGAAGAATAATTAGAGCTGTTTCCTACTTTAAGGTTGGAGACCTTTAGAATAAATATTGATAAAAGAAATTAAATTCCATCTTCCACTTTCATTGCTAAATCTCTGTCTCTTCCTGTCTCTTTGTCTCTGTCTGCCTTGCATACACATTGAAAATTAAAAAGACTACTTGTGTTGTGTTTTTGAATGCATATGTAAACATTTGTTCATGCACATAGAGATTAAGAAACCCAGATATAAAACAATTGGGATATTTTTTTTCTTACTGAATGGCCTACTTTCAGTTTGCATTCTGTGACATAAACCTGCTCAGTCACTATGCTGTGTGAAATTGCTCTTCGAGACAGCTAAGTGTCCTGCCATTTGGTATAAATCATAGACAAAAAATAATTTGACATACCAAGTGAAGCCAGCTAATATAAGCATCTGGAAATGAGACCATGAAGTTTGCCTTACTTTTTTTATTTCATTCAAGATCTTCAACTATACCCTTGTCAGCTGTTAACATAAATAACTTGAATCAGCTTCTATTATCACACATTTTTAGTATTCATTAATAGATAGTATTCACAATAAAAGTCATTTAGAACATAACAGATTGTGGATTTAAGAAGAAAGAAAAAGGAAAGACAAACAAAATATGCTCTTAATAAATCACTGTACCCAAAGGAGTTACTTTTGTTTTTCTCTTTTTTTTTCAGTTAAATTTCTTTGCCCACCCACAAGACCCCACAGATGCAAAAATAATAAAATATGTCTGCAATCTGAGAAGATGTGCAATGGAATTGACGACTGCGGGGATAACTCAGATGAAGATCATTGTAGCGGTAAATCTGTTTAATGAGAAGTAATTGATATAATAGCAACTACAAGATAACACAAAGATTGGAGGCTTTAAAAATAAAGTTTCCATGTCAGGGAGTTGTTTTTAGGGCACTTGATTTTCTGACAGGAAATGAAAACAGTCTACTAACTTATTATAGAATTTGCATAAAAGAGCTCTGTGGTGTTATCCATAATCCCTACTGTGCACTTTACTACAAAAATACTGATTTTGTGGGAGAAACAACTGACTAGTTTAAAAAATTTCCTTGTTGAAACAGTTGACTGAGTAGGGAGGATTATATAGATTGCTTGTAAAGTACGTAATCCCATTTTCAAAATTTTGAAATTCAAAATATTCCTAATGTCAAAATTTTTATTTAATTAAGTATGCAGCAAAAAGATTTGAAGATAAAACCTGAACTGAACTCATTTGAAGCAATTTATATTACTTTTAAAAAGTTCTACTTAGGATGAATATCAAACATTTCCCTGTAGAAAACAGAGTGTTATTTACTAAAGGAAAAATAAATTTTCATTTTTTTAAAGCCAGAAATTCCAAATTTTCTTATTGCTGTAGTTCCAAGAACTCCCAATAAAGGATTGCAGACTGACATTTTCATAGCATTCAGTAAAATCTTGAACATATTTAGCTTTGATTCTGAGAAGCAGTAATCACTTTTTTAATGACTCCATAGGTAAGCTTATATATAAAGTGAGACCATGCAAAAAAGATGAGTTTGCTTGCAGTAACAAAAAATGTATCCCCATGGACCTTCAATGTGACCGGCTTGATGACTGTGGGGACGGCTCAGATGAGCAAGACTGCAGAATAAGTGAGTCTGTTTTCTGTTAAAGTACAGAAACACACCAAGCCAATTCATGCTTAAACATGATTAATTTTTTGTTTTAACTACTATTAGGGAAGATGGTTCTATAGACATGCTTAAGTTATCATTTTTTTTTTTTAAAGAGAAGGACAGTGAGAGAGAGAGAGAGAGAGAGAGAAAAAAAATTATTTAGCTTTTTTTTTCCCCCTAGGGCTGAGGACAGAATGCTGGGCCTTGCACATGCTAGGCAAGCGCTCTGCCACTGAGCTAAATCCCCAACCCCTTTATTTAGTTTTTCACATGACTTTTGTTGTTCTGAGACTTCGTTGTATACCTGGTGCTAGGGTTCGAACTCATGTACTTGTGCATACTGAGCCACTGCCCCAGCCCCTTAAGTATCACTTTTGCAAAGCAACATTAGTTAGAACATCACCAAAACTAATTTCAGAAAACTTGAGGTTGTAAAGGTTGATTTTGCAATGAACGCATGTTAGAACGCTTATTAGAACTGAAGTTGAGGACTTTATCCAAATTTAGATTTTCACAATGAAGAAATACATATCCTTTTATATAATTTTATTTTATAAAATATAAATTTAGAATCTTTGAATTTTACCAATGTGATATTGAATTGAATGATGGCAAAGCTCCTAATAATTTATGGAATATTTTAAAAGACTTTAATCCATGGCTGAGTTACTGTCAAAGATGTCAGTAATTTCTATACTTAGAATGCTATGATGTGTGAGTTATTAGAACCAATATATAAAATTTTAAGTTTAGCTAATGCTTGATACTTGATTTTCTATATTAAAAATAGTTGGTTATGACTAAATTAAGGTTGCTTATTAATGTCACAAAATACTTCCTAGTTTTGGATCTTTAATTTTTTCTTAATTGTGCAAATGATTTTGTACTCACTGGGTAATAAAACAATGCCATCAGGATATGACCTCATATATCTCAACTGTGGTGTCATTCAAACAGTATATTTTAATTAAGTATAAATTGCTCAAGATCAGTGGGGATTAATAGTAGTTCAATTCTAATAATTAAAGTTCTCCTATTTTCAAAAATTTGGTCTAAATAATTTATATGATACAATATTATCTCTATAATATATCACAATTTTTTGCATTCTAAAATGTTTTTCTGAATAGAAAATAAATCAATGAAGCTGGAATTTCTTAGCTGGAAATTATAAATATCTCTTGCTCTGCCCTAATGATGTTGTACTCCATGCCCATCAGAGCATATTGCACACTTAAACATTACTTCTCATAGGTATACCCAGGATAAAAATTTTTAAAAAGTGCTTGTGTTGATCAGCATTTCATCACTGTGACCAAAATACCTCACAGGAACAACTTAGAGGAGGAAGGTTTACTTTGGCTTGCAGTTTCAGAGGTTTCATTCCATGGTTGGCTGGCTTCCTTCCTCTGGGTCCAAGGGAAACAGAACATCATAGCAGAAAGGGCATGGCAGAGGAAAGCTGTTCCACTTCTGGTAGCCAGGAAGCAGAGGGAGCAGGAGGGGAAGGAGCCAAGCAGAAGATAAACACTTCTAGGGCACAGGCCCAGAGACTGTATTCTCCAGGTAGATCCCATCACCCAAATGGATTAATCCCCGGCAAATAGATTAATCCACAGATGAGGTCAGAGCCCTCATAATCAGATCAGTCCCTAAAAGTCCCAATTCTGAACCTTTGTCCATTGGGGACTGTGCTTCCACACATGAGACTTAGGGGGACATTTCAGATCCAAACAATAACACTACAGATTTACCCTACTTGCTTTAAATAACTTGATAGTGCCCTTGCTTGAATTCACAAATACTAAATTTAGCATAGCAATTAATGTCTCCATCTCTAGGTAGCTTCTTGGAAATGTTCTGGTTGTAGGAGAAGGGTACAGTACTCATAAATGGTGTCATTACAGTCCTGTCTTTAGAATTATTAACTCATTACTTCTTTGGAAAAGTTTTGTGGCTTGGTAACAGCTGTAAATATCAGCTGTCCACAGCTTGCTCTCAACTATGTTTAATGTAACTGAGCTCAGTTTCTATTCAATTCTATACCTTTATAAGAAATGAGGGCTGAAATACAAAAAAGATCATCATTTCATGCATTTGAAAAGAATTATCTGTGTAATAATAAATATCACTTCAAGTATAAAAAATATAAACTCCCACTTCAGGAATCAAATTTATATTAGTTTTGATCATATTTTTAAATCCTAGCTCCCTCTGAATACACCTGTGAAGATAATGTTACTCCATGTGGAGATGATGCATATTGTAATCAAATAAAAACATCTGTTTTCTGTCGCTGTAAGCCTGGATTTCAGAGAAACATGAAAAACAGACAGTGTGAAGGTAGAGTACATTTCCTCAACAGCTTGCTCTTAAATCTTTGGGTTATAAAAAGACTCCCAAGGCTGTTAAATTGTGAGATGACATGCGATTGATTTTCATCAAAATGTTGTGTATCTATGGGATACCATTTCACTTATGAGAGGGAGAGTCTCTGGGGTCAAGAGCCACTTGTTTGTACAGCTAAGCTAACCATCAATGAGGCTACAAAGTCTTTTCTACAGAAATGCAGACCTGCAGGATTTTAAACTGTTTGTTACAATTGTGTTTTGAAATGCAAATAGTGAAATTGCTGGTTCTGGAACTGTTGAAGAATTAGACTCACCTCTTGAAAGAATGTGTTTATGATGACTCGGACATTCCTATTGAGTGTGGCATTTGCAATACAATAACAGGCAATTCACATTTAGAAACCTGGGACTTTTGTGCTAACACTATTTTTAAATAGTGCCTCATATTATCATAATGTGTCTTTTAAAAATTCAAAGCCAGGATCTAAATGAATTTCTGTCAACTTACTTAAGGTCATACAACATTGAATATGTAGCATAGACATCATCTCATAGTAAGTTATATGTAAATATAACTTAAATTATAGTACCATGAAATACAAACTCATATGTACTTTCTGCAAGTTTCTTTGATGAAACTATTTTTTGTATTCATATTCATCTATTATTGTGATTATGGCCAAAATTAAAATATCTGTACAATTTAACCAGGGTAAAATGAAGTATTAAAATTTTTTCACCTTCCAATTTGTTTTTTTTTTTTTTTATTCAACTTGTTTCTATAATCCTTATGATATTCTTTGGTAGATGTTTTTACATTTAAGTCAGTCAATATGAAATTATTGAAATTAATTAATTATACTCACTAGAGTAGGAAGAAGTATAGCCATATAATATTTATGAACATTTTTGTGTGATACTAGTAATTGGACCCAGGGAATCTACCACTGAGACCTTTTAAATTTTTATTTTGAACAGTTCTTGATAAGTTTCCAGGCTTGCCTCTAACTGTGAATCCTCCTATCTCAGCCTTCCAAGTAACTGGGATGATAGACACGTGCCACTGTGCCCAGTATATTTAGGTACATTTTGAGTAATATGCTTGTTTGGTCTATGTATGACATTTTACTTCTCCCTTAGTATGGGACTCTGAACACTGACAACTTAAGTTGTCAAAAATCAAATTACTTTTTCTTTCCCAGGCCCTTTCACGTTCAGTTAGTTGTATGTAAACATACACACCTATACACACACACACACATACACACACACACATACATAAACTTCAAGAATATGATTCTATTTGCATTGAATTCCTAAGATTTATTTGCAAACAAGAAGCTATATTTGCAGTATAATGTATACTTAACTACATTTAGAATTTCTGGTTTCAATGTTTTCTTTCCATTTTTTAATTGTTGGTTACTTTTTTCTGGTATACATGACATAAGATTATACAATGGTATAATGAATAAAGAATGGAGTTTTACTTGTTCTCATTTGCTCTCCAGTTTTTCCCCTTCCCTTTCCTTCTTCCCACCTCCTATGTTTTTACATTGTTTTGCTTTATATGTATGTATGTTTGTATATATATATGTATATATATATACATACATACATATGTAGAATAACATACTTATAAAAATTTGTAGTGTACCTTGTTTTAACTCAGTTCCCAATATTTCCCCTTCCTCTCCCTTCCTTCCACCCTTTGTTATGTTTTAGATATGCTTGAAAATAGGATAAGCCTTGACATTTTTAAAAGCATGTAGTATAACTTACTCTAATTTAGTTCCCAGTATCCACCCACCACCACCACCCTGTTCTCTTCCCTCTACTTTACTGGTCTTTCTATCTTACTAATAACTGCTATTTCTTTATTTTTTTATTTAGTGACCCATTCATATCCATGTTAATGAGATGTACTATGACATATTTATATATGAACATGAGAATGTTAAGTCTGATTTCTTCAATGACTTTATTTCATTTCTCTTGCCTCCACTTCTTTCCCCTTTGTGTATTCCTCTGTCCTTTTCCTTATTTTGGATTAGTTTCTACATATCAGTGAGAACATGTGACCTTTGGTTTCTTGAGACTGGCTTATTTCACTTAGCAGTGATGTCCTCCTGTTCTGTCCATTTGCCAGCAAATGGTATAATGTCATTCTTCCTTATGACTGAGTAATACTCCATTATGTGCATATGCCACATTTTTTTCATCCATTCATCAATTGAAGGGACCCTTGGTTGGTTCCATTGGTTAGCTATTGTGAATTGTGCGGCTATGAACATTGATGTGGTTGCATTTCTGTAGTATGCTTATTTTAGGTCTTTGGATATATACCAACAGGTGGGATAGCTGTATCAAATGGTGGATCCATTCCTAGTGTTTTGAGGCATCTCTGTACTGATTCCCAGAGTGATTACACTAGTTTGTAGTCCAAACAACAATATATAAGTGTACCCTTTTCCCTACAACATCACCAACATTTATTGTTGTTCGTAGTCTTGGTTATTGCCATTCTAACTAGAGTGAGGTGAAATCTCAGTTTAGTGTTAATTTGCATTTTTCTAATTGTTAGAGATATTGAATATTTTTCATATATTTGTTGACTGTGTATTTCTTCATTTGAGAAGTGTCTGTTTAGTTCTTTTGCCCATATATTGATTGGGTTATCTATCTTTTTTTTTTTTCGGTGTTAAGTTTTTGGAGTTTTCTGCATATTCTGGATATTGAGGTCCTGTCTGATGTGCAGGTAGCAAAGATATTTTTCCCATTCTTTATGCTCTTTTTATTTCTTACACTTTGGTGGTCTTGTTTAGGAACTCAGTTCCTGAGCCAATGTCTTGGAATGTTGGGCATTCATTTTCTTCTGGGAAGTGAAGAGTTTCTGGTCTAATTTCTGGGACTTTGATATAAATATGTCTGTTATATCAAAATTATTAATTTTATGGTTTACTTGTATAGCGTCTTTATTCGGTTTTATTTAGAGAATCTAACCAGTGATGAAAGAGGTGTGTTAAGTCACTCAGCATTATTGTATTGTGACTGATTTGGTTGTGGAAACTAAGAAGGGTTTCTTTTATGTATATCAATGCTCCATTGTTAGAGGCATATTTATTTATGATCATTATATGCTGTTGTATGGAATAAACTTCTTTGTGTCTTGATTAATTTGGCTTGAAGTCCACTTTATCTGATATGAGAATAATAACCCCTGTTTGAGGGACAGCTAAAGAGAGGAGAGAGACAGAGAGAAACAATTTTTATTCAGTTTTAATGTAGCTTTCTTTGCTCTGACACTTTATTTTGTACGTGGTGCTGAGGAACAAAACTGCATGCTTGCTCATGCCAGGCAAGCACTGTAACTGCTGAGCCACCACTCCAGCCCCCATTTCATTCTTAAGGTTTGGAAATTTTTCCAATATTTCATTGAAAAGATTATGCAATCCATTAGTTTGTGCCTCTGACTCTTCCTCCCCACTAATGTCTCTCAAATTTAGCCTTTTAAGGTTAGTCCACATTTCTTAAATATTGTATTCATGATCTCTTAATATCGTTTCTCTATGGTCTACTTTATTTTCAAGATTATATACTTTGTCTTTGAGGCCTGAAAATCTTTCTTCCAAGTGTTCTAATATATTGGTGATACATTCCATTGAATTTTTTATTTGATTTAGTGATTCTTTCATTTTGAAAATTTCCATTGGATTTTTTTTTCAGGAAATCTATGTCTTTATTGAAGTGATCTTTCACTTTCTCTATTTCCTCCGTGTATTCCTTCCTTACATCAACTTTTAGCTCATAGAACGATTTAAGTATGAATTTTCTAAATTCCTTCTCTTGACATTTCCTCCAATATGCTGTCATTGATGTCTATTGTTGAGGCATTATGGGTAGTTTGGGATGCTTTGTTCCCTTGATTTTTTCATAGTATTCGTATGTCTGTCCATCTTTCAGCATTGTCCTGGTTTCTTCTTTTAAATGAGGGCTTACTTTGTGAGATTTTTTTCATTATGGGCCTTGGATTAGGTGGATTTCCAGACACTACTATTTTAATTCAACGTGTGATCTTTGCTGTTCTAAATATCAGCCCCTCTTTAAGAGAAGCTATTGAGAACTATTTACTATTTCTCCTGAGTCAAGTCTCTTTCTATGCAATCTTGTGAAGTCACAATTTTGTTGGAATTTTACTCTTCAGTTTTTCAAATCCAGTTAAATACCTGTAATAAAACTCTGGAACAGATTAAATGATTAATAGTTTAGTTAGTAACCTTAATATTACCTTCAGTGGGTATTAGAAGGAAGAAGGGAGGAAGATTGATTAAGTGGAAAAGGGAAAGTGGAAAGCAGGGAGGAAAGGGGAGGAGGGGAGAGAGAGAGCCTTAGATTAGTTATTTCGCACCAAGGTAAAAAAGGAGACACAGAGAGAAGCTAGTATAATTTAATTACATCAAGGTAAAGAGGTAGAAAGGAGTGTTAGGAGGGTGGATTGTGCAAGTTACGGCTGGTACAAACCCTTTCCCTCTGGCAATTCCCCACGGTTATATCTGCTTCTCTTTTTTGTGGTGCCTTGATGCTTGTTGCATTCCGAGGCCTCTGGTGGTGCCTCTCCCTGGTGGTAAGTAAGGGTCAGAAACTGGTTAAGTCTTCCCCTGGTTGGAGCAACGCCGGGCTTTGTCTGGGTTCAGTGAGTGTGCTGGTATTAGCAGTTGGGAACTAGTGAAGTCTTTCCCTGACAGAGCAAAGTTGGCCCCTGTCTGAGTCAAGCTGGGCAGGTACCCTGGTGCTAATAGTCTTAAATTGGTGAATCATCCCCTAGTGGGAGCAATGCTGGCTGCTGTGCCCAGAGGGTGAGTGGGGAGCTGCACCACAAAAGAGCAGCCTAAAGTGTCTGTTGAGCAGGCCTTTGCACACTTTGACACTTTCCTGGGATCTGATCCCCACCAACTGGCTCTGTCAATTTGTTTGCCAAGCAGGGGAGGGAGAGGTAAGGGGGCTTCAGTGATCCACTGGGATAGTGGTCTCTGTAGACATTCTTTCTGGCTCAATTCCCAAGAGGGTCCTCTGCAGGAGAGCTTCCCCTTGGCTTACTTTACAGCTGTTTGGGTGTGGGAATACTCTGGCTGCAGAAGTATTCTGGCTGCAGTCACATTGATTCAGAGGGCCACCACAAAATGGCTGTGGGGCTCAGGCCCAGCCTTCTCTCAGGACTTGGCTTCATACTGACCACAGTGTTTTCAAGAAAAATTTCCCCCTTTTATCAATACGTTTTACATTACGTGTGCCCCCTAATGATTTTTTTGAGTGGGCAAGCTCAAGAGCATGCTCATTGTTCACCCAGGGTTCATCTCTCCAGTGCCCCTCCCCCACACTTCCACTGTGTAGAGATCAGAGGTGAGGGCTCTATAAAGTTGATTTCCCATCTGCCGCCCCACACATAGTGTAGTCTGTTCAAGTCTCAGACTATGGAAAATAGACAATATTTATTTTGTTACTCACCTCTCCACTCTGCCCTTTCATGCTGCTTGCTTCTGAGAGTCCTGTGGAGACCCTGGAATTGCTACCTAGCTTGATTCCACCATCTTCTCACTTCTTCAATGTTTTTTTTTTTTAACTTTTAATTATATTCCATGACAATTATAACCTGCAAAGCACATTCTTCATTTTAAATAACTATGAATCCAGTATTTTATATACTTTTATTGTGCAAATGAGTAACTTCTGAACTCTAAATTTGCATCTATGATTAAAAACATTGATTCCACAAAAGCAAGTTTTGACTTGGTGCTGAAGAGGAAAAGACATTATTTTGTAATCCAAAGAACTTCAGCTTGTTAGTGCTTTCATTTATGTATCTCAGTAAAACAAAAACATAAAAGCATAAGAAATTGCTCTTTGATGTGAAAGGTAAAACACTTTAACTGAAATAACTAAAAGGAAGAAAATTCAAAGAGAATGGCAGCGGAGAAGCAAAAAGGGATTAACAGTGCCTAAAAGCCCATTTCTACGTACTGTGCGTATGAGGGATTGCTACATGCACTTCACGCCTCATGATCCAGGTCTTGGGAATTTTATGAGGCAGTGTGAGGGAGCAGAGCTTTTATCAAATTATGCAGAATGTTTCTTAGTGTGATTCCATACTAAAAGAAAATCATAGTAATAAATATCTCCCTGTTCAAAATTATAGGTATAAAATAAATTAGAATATTTATTGTAATTGCTTAGTGTGGGTAAGTCACATTTTATTTCATCCGTGAATAATCTTCATAAATAAAGGCACTTTTCTTTACCTTCTTGTTTTCATTTTTTCAATCAAACACAGAAATAAGTTGTCATTAGAATAAGTAAGTTTTCCATGGGTAAGTTATTGTAGTGGAGATAACAAAATCAGAAAATCTGAGTTCAAATCTACCATTGTTATTTACAGATTTCACTAAGAAGGTCCTTATCTCTACCATTGAGTCCTTGGAACACTATTTCACACTATATAAAAGAGGAGATTTATTACTGTACTGATCTTTAAGTTCCTTACTTTAAGGCAAGATTTTTCTCTAAGATTTATAACATAATTAGAGAAACTATATGTGATAGAAAAGGCAGAGGAATTATGCTAGATGAAAACAAAAGTAAAGGAGGAAAACAAGGGAAGTTGCAAATTTACATGAATCAGGGGACCTCAATCCTGACTCTGCTTAAGCCATTAAAATTAGATGCGTGGAACAAGCTCAGTAATATTGCCTGTGACTTGTCTATTGCTGCTGTTTAGGTATATTTATTTATACATAGGCATTCAGGGGTTTTGTTTATTTAATTCACAAAGTCTCATTAGTGCCCTTCTTCTTACATTGCCACTTCATGTATATGAATCCAGAAGTGAGCAGGGCACCCAAATCTTCATTCTCTGCTGATCATTTGTAAAATATGGCAATAAAAAAGAATATACTTTATGTCCTAAAAGAACTGAGAATCAGTAGGGGATTTGAATATGTGAGCACAGTCTGAAATACCGTATGAGCCATATTGTAAGAGAGTGATACATGGAGAGCGAAAACAGAAACTACAGGGATGGATCATCCCTTCCATGCATTGGCAGAGACCAGGGAAGGCTGCATTTCAAGTGGTTCTTGAGAAAGGAACAGAAATTCTGCAATAAAAGTGGGCAAGAATAGTATTAGACAAAGGAATAGCAGATGATGTCTACAAATATACAAAGGGAGATAAGAAGAAACAGGCTTGCAAGGAAACCAGGAGGATTATGTGAGTGAATAAATAGTAAGGAATTTTGAAATACATGTTTTATTATTTTAAGAGGATTAGCAAAAATGTAAAAAAAAATTTTTATAACTATTGTAAAAATTAATGTTTGTTCCCCAAATATTACAGTGATATATTTAAGAATTTAGAATATAATGGCAGAAATAGAAATAAGAAGGTAAAGGAGGAAAAGTTATTAATCTTTTTTAAACATGGAAAGAGTGAAAGTGATGATGCTATTTAAAACTTTTCTTTTCTAGACCTTAATGAATGTTTGGTGTTTGGCACATGCTCCCACCAATGTATAAATATAGAAGGATCATACAAATGTGTGTGTGACCAGAATTTTCAAGAAAGAAATAATACCTGTATAGCAAAAGGTAAGGTTATAGTCATTAAACTTGCTATTTCGAAAGTATTGTAAATACACTATGGGAAAAGATGATTCATACGGAATTTTAGCAATAGCTTCATCACAGAAACTATATTTTGCTAATTAATTTGACTGGTTCATTAGCATTTTTAAAATAAGTTTTAATAGTCATAATAATTATACACATTTATGAAGTACAGAATGGTAATTTGACACTTGCATTCAATATGTACCCATTTCCATCTTATGCTTTTATCGTTTCTACCTGTGAGGAACCTCCAGATCCCCTGCCTCTTATTTTTTTTATAACAAAATACTACAAACAGTGGTCACCTCACTCTGCTGCAGAACACGAGAATCTATTCCTTCTTTATGCCTTCATTTTGTATGTTCTAAAAATAACCTAATTCGGATGTTTTATGACTGTCAATTACATAGCTAGTGGTAAAATCATTTTGTGTTTGAAATAATTTTTAAGAAAAGGTATAATTTTACAAGGCCATGTGAGTACAATATATAAAGTTTTTTGTTTTTTATTTACTTTCAGTGTTTTTGAAAAATTATTACACTACGAGGATAAAAATAAAAGGGTAAAAGTTATCATTACAAAAAGAACATAATTTGAATATGGTTTTAAAGGTTTTAAGACCATACCTTACTTGAAAGATCATAGTGCTTGCACTTACAAATGTCATTTATAAAATAAACGGTATTGAAATTTTTTTTGTTAAAGAGAGAAGGACAATGTGTGAGAGAGAAAGACAGACAGAATCAATTTTTATTGAGTTTTTCATATGGCCTTTGTTGATTTTACACTTAATTGTAAAAACACGTGGGTGCTGCAGTTTGAACCCTATACTCCTGCAGGTCGGGCAAGCGAGGAAACTGCCAAGCCACTGCTCCAGCCCTGGTGTTGCATTTTAAATGTTTATTTGTATTAAATAATTTTATAACTTCAAGGTTGTTGGCTAGAGGGCATGATTGGACATTGCTAATGAGACTGTTATTATATTACAAAAGTATATGGTGTGGATCAGATTTGGACACTGGCACTATTATGTTCTTAAATTTGATTCCCCCAGTTCTACACTTATAAGTCTGTGGATTCAAAGAAATTATTGAATTCTTTGAACCTCAGGTCTTCATCTATAAAAGAATAATACTAATATCCATTTTCCATGATTGTAAGAAATGAGAATAAACTTTGAAAGGCTTAATGTAGTGCCTAGCCCATAATAATAATAATAAAATATACTAGTATTAAGATTAAGAACTCTATGTCAGTATGTATTATTAGTAGTATTCATTTATTTTCAAAAGTTATGTATACAATTCAATCTGTGTTTAGGATTACATTAGTGTTTCAATTAGTATTTTCAGAACTTACTTTAGGGTTCTACTTTTCATTACAAAAATGACATTAATACTATATTTTAAATGACATTAATAGGATATTATATGTTCAAAACACTAGACTAAAATGTTCCACTTAAAAGCCTTCTACATGATTTAGATATGATATATCTTTAATGTACTAAGCTCTGAATTCTGAGCAGAAAAAAAATAGAATTTCAGATATATGAATGTGAGGAAATACAGTCTGTGTATCTTAATTTTTATGCTTGAACATATAGTAGTAACAGTCAACATTCTAAGCCAAATGCTCAGAAACTTTTGAGGCTTCATGAGTATACCATTGAGTACCTAAATATTGACAATCAAACTATTCTAATGTAGTATTCTGAATTACCAAAAAGTAATCTCTTTTCATAAGAAGAGCATCTTTTAAAAATTCCTAATTTTTAGCCAAAGGTAAGCTGTGTGCTAGAAGATTTTGCATTAATAACTGTTAGAAATGTTCAGAAAAGTGCGCATCAGAAATTAAAAGTCATAACTCCAGAAAAATGACACAAAGTATGTTGATTTTCATTACAGAAAAAACTGTATTAAGCATAATAATTCTTAATTTAAAAGTACAATAATTGCTTTTACTGTAGTTGAAATTTACTTTATTTTTGTATTTTATTATAATAATCTCCAGGCTCTGAAGATCAAGTTCTCTACATTGCTAATGACACTGATATCCTGGGTTTTATATATCCATTCAACTACAGTGGCGATCATCAACAAATTTCTCATATTGAACATAATTCAAGAATAACAGGGATGGATGTATATTATCAAAGAGATATGATTATTTGGAGTACTCAGTTTAATCCAGGAGGAATTTTCTATAAAAGGATCCCTGGCAGAGAAAAAAGACAAACGAACAGTGGCTTGATTGTAAGTAAATAACACTGAATATTTGAAGACCATACCTCCTCATCCTTCATTTTTAAAGAAAAATCACAGTATGTGGTCACAGGAATTAAGATATTCAGTTATTCCTGTTAACATTCTATTCAAAGTAGAAAAAAAGAAAACATTTTTTTACTTAATTATTCTTAAGGAAGTACATGATTTACTTTACCAGCATAATTTTATTTTTGACTTAATGCATTTGCCTTAGCTATATAAGAATGGTAATGAATTATACCTAACATTTGCTACACATTTTAATTCATTGGGTATTACAACATATTATGAATATAAGCCTTTTTTGTCCGAAAAGAGAATGTGAAAATTACTTTATTTTTTACATTACAAAATAATGCAACGTGGAGAAAATTGTTTAGATTTTAACAATATCAAAAGCATATTTCCATTCCAGGGCAACAGATCAACTCAGGTGTAACTATTTCTTTTGCCTCTTGATAACTATATTTCAGGGAACATCCAAAACAGAGCCATCTTGCTTGCTGGTGTATGATGGACATTTTGATTATCATGTTTATTCTTTTTGAGAAAGATAAACGAGAACGTATGTGTAGATTTGTGGTTGTAGACTATCCCTTTTTGGTTGAGGGCATGCCAAGTTATTGTGCATTTTATATTTTGAAGTAGCCTGGGAAGAAAATGACAAATAAATGCTTATTTTTAAGGAGGCTGAACTATTCCTGTCCAACCCAAAAGTCAAGTGCTATCACAGCAGGATGTAACTAACTGAAGCTTGAGATTTAAAAAGAATCAGAGATACCTGTCTGGAAGTCCTTGCTACTCTTTGCCTTGGATTCTACCATAAATATTTGAACTGCTCAATGTCATTTGATGCAAATCTAGAACATATTTCACTTTTAATCAGTAGTAGATAGCAATAACGTTAAGAAGCTTCATCAGCTTTTGAATGCAGGTTTAAATTAAATTAACTCAAAGTAAAAAATTCATATACACCCAAATTGTTCTTTTTATTTATATTTTTATTGTTTATATTTTACTTGCATTATAGTTTTACATAATAATTGAATTGCCACATATTCCTAAATGCACACAATTCAGCAATACAATTTGTTGAATATTCACCTCTGCCCTGAACCCCTTTACTTCCCTTCTCCCATCCCCCTATCACTTGGCCTTTATTCTGGGTCCTATAACTTTTTTCTAAAAAATCTAGGTACAATGAAATAATTCTTGTACTTATGAAGAACATTTTCTATATATATGACTATAGTGTATACAGTGACATACTTATAAATGTTTGGAATGTACTTTGCTTTATCTCAGTGCCAACATTTCCCCTTCTCCACCCTTCCTATCATCCCTTGTCCAAGTTGTTCTTCAAATCCTCGTCTTCCACAGTATTCTCTAATAGTTTTACTTCCCATTTAGAACAGTTCCAGGACAAATTCCAGAACACATCCAGCAAATTATTTAGCAGATCACTCTTTCCTCTATTTCTGACAAATATTCTCCTTCCACTCTATCAAACAAAGACTGGCTAGTAATCATTAACTAGCATTAACTTGATTTCTAATACAGAAATCTACTTTGTAAAAATATTGTTCCTATGACAACATTTTACTTGTTGTCAATGAAGTAATAAAAAACATATACTGTGAAATTGCACTCTCTAGGTTTTAATTTTGTTACTTTCCCTTACTAGATTCTTAGTTTTCTCTAATATTTTGTGAAGTTGTAGTGAGGATTAAATACATATATCAATATATGTATATATAATATACTATTATTAATTACATAATATTTCGTTAATACAAATTAATTTTATGTAATATATGCTAATGTTTAACATTTATTGGGACATAGTATGTACTATATAAATGATTTCTATTAACATTATCATGATTCTGTTGATGATGTTGATGAAGAAAATTAGCAAAATATTCTATTCTTCCACATGCTATTACATGAACAACTTACATCTGAACTTCATACTTGCTAAAAGTACTAACATAATTCATTACTATTATTTATTTATTTTGTTGTTTTTGTTGTACTAGGAATTGATCCCAGGGGCACACTAGTTGATATTTCCACCCCTTATAAAAATTAATTTTGTTTTCTGTTTTGGGACAGGATCTCTCTAAATTACTGAGGTTGGCCTCAAATTTGTAGTCCTGCTGCCTCACTCTCCTGAGTCATTGGAGTTACAGGCTTGTTCTACCATACCTGGCTACATACTTAATTAATTTTGAATTGATTTTTTTCAGTTAAAATTATTTTATTTTATTTTATTGTCTTTGGGGAGATTGAAATACAACCTATGTTCTGTAGTGAACAAAATGTATTATAGGTCAGAACCTACATTTAATATTTAATACAATTTAAAAATTAATAGTCATATGCATTTAATAGTTTTTTGGGAAACAGAGAGAGGGAGAGAAAGAGAAAGACAGAATCAAATTCTATTCAGTTTTTCATGTGGCCTTTGCTGCTCTGACACTCTGCTGTGCATGTGGTGCTGGGGTTTGAACCATCATACTTGTGCATGCCAGGCAAGCACTGGAACCACCGAGCCACCACTCCAGCCCCGATAGTCATTTCATATTTGATAACTAATTTTTCACAACTTGTGGCAAAGCTTTTGATTATCCTTTGGTGAAAAGAATATGAAGATTAATTTAACAACTGCTTATTAATAACAATAACTTGTATAGTATCATCTGGATTTTTGTTTTCTTCCTTTCTTCTAGACTTAACACAACTAATAGTATTCACCAAGAAGAAAAATGGGTAACTGTAATGGTAGGAGTACATTTTCCACTTAGGAATCCATTACAGTTGCCTATAAGCCTCTGAGCAAGTAGTTATAGCACTGTTCTCTAAGCTAAATTTCTTAGACTTTTCAGCCAATACATTATAATTTAAAAATAAATATATGGCTACATGAATGAAGGTGGCTATTTAAATTTCCCCCTGAATCTTTTTGTAATCCTGGTGTCTAAATATTGCAAAGATGGAACAAGTCTATTTTTACTACCTTAATTTAATGAGTAATGTGAATTCTAGAACAATTAACTTGAGAATTGTCATATCTCTGAGTCTCAGATTACTCAACTGAAAAACAAATACAGTATTGAGATAGACAATTCCTGAAGTGCTTTCTAGATTAAAAAAAATACATGGTTTGCAAAAGATTTATATCAAATTATATGTTGATCCACTTATTACCTGGATAGCGCGTGTTTGCTTCTCTGAAATCCATCTTGCATATAAAGAATTGATTTTCTACCCTTATGACTTACTCTGCCATTTAAAGCATTTGCTTTTCTAACAGTCACCAGCTAGTCGTCCATTAATTTAATGAGTGTAGGATCTGTTTCATTTTCTAAGTTTTGACACAAATATTAATTGATACTAACTGAAACTCCCCCACTCCTTGGGTAATGAAATTCAAAAAATTTCCCTGGACTGATTATGGCATGTTAATTTCAATCTCTGAGTCAATAGGAAAAGGAGAGAAAAATGCAGAAATAAAACTGGAAATATTAATTATAATTGCATCTCAGTGAGTCAGATGGAAGGAGTTATCATGCAATATCAGGATATCCTGAAAGTATATCTAGAGATACTGAAAGTATATGCTGTGTTATAATATTGCTCAGAAACTAAATGGACTTAAATGAAGTCCATTCCATAGAAGGTATTTTTAATACAACTTTTGTTATTATGAAGGGAACACTTTTCTGTAATCTGTACAATCATTTGCAATACTAATTATGATTGCAAATTTAAATTTTGAATGCAGAGTTAGCTGTTTTATAGTTAGAAATTCTTGATTTTATAACCCCTGGGCTATATAAAATGGATGATTTTTTTCCTTCAAGACAATTAAATAATTTAGAACTTCAAAGACTGACATGATCCAATCTATAGGTAAAGCATAATGAGATTTCCAAATTTAAATTTTAGCAGTCAGACATAATAGAATAGCATTATGTAACAATTATACAGACGTTCCAGTAATTTATCATTTCTAGTAAGAAATAATGTACAGAAAAATATATGATGATAAGCACTGTAAAGTAGGTCAATGTTTGGAAAAATGCAAATAGCTATAAAAGAGCAGATTAGAATTTTACCATTAATGTTTAAATTTTCCTAAGCAAAATAAATGTTTATGTTCACATGACCTATTGATTTTGACTGATGAATATCATCTTTGGCATATTCTCTTTTATGAAAAAGAGAATGTTCAAGATGAACAGGCTTAGCATTTTATTCATGATCATGTCTTTTTCTCAAAGGGTTGATTAGGGTATTGTTTCCTGTAATGATTGTAGCAAAAATCCAATCATGTTATCCTTAACATGTTTCATTTTTAGTTGAAGTCCCAGTATAAGCCTTACATGTAACTTGTGGGTCTGGGTGTAATACACACACATGCACACAGAGACATAGAAGTGTACCAGTACTCAAAAGTTGTGCATGCATAAGACTTCAATGTCTTGTTTAGAATGCAAAGCCATATAAAACTCTTGAGATTTCAATTATTAATGCAGAGCAAATTAATGATATTATGTAGTATTTTAAAATGAACCAACCAAGATATATTCATTCATGATCGAAGGTTTACTTAAAACCTTCTGTGCTGGGTTCTTGGTATACAAAATTTCCAACTTTGAAAAGTGTGTTCAAGGAAATAAATAATGGCCTAAAAATAAAAATATAAATGTTATAAGTCTTTGAATATTATGATCAATAAAAGTCCATTTGAAAAGATTTAAGCTTAGACCTAAGAGTTGAGGAGGAAGTAATACCATTTTATAAACACCTAAAACAATGACTCTAATTTCAAGGCAGAGAATGTCTTTCATGAGAAGAAAGGTTCAAACAGGAAGTCCACATAGAAAGCTACTTTGCTCCAAGTAAGAGATGGTGATAATTTTCATCTCAAAGAAGATAGCTAGCACCAAGTAGAAATGTGACTAAAATGCTTTACTCATAGAGTGAATGTGGAAATGAAGGCAGGAATGACTGAAGACTGATAAACTGGATTTCTGGGTAATACAACTTGAAGGATTCTGATAATGGTCAGCTGCATGTTCAGTTTTAGACATAACAAATCTGAAATGGCTATAAGAGACCCATGTGAGACAATCAAGTAGTCAGTGGTGAATTCTAGGCTAGATCTTAGATTTGTGGTCTAGAGATACATATGAAAGAATAGAAGAATGGAGGAGATATCTAAAAACCATGAAGCCAGATTAGATTACCAGTGAGATAACAGAGAAGAAGTAAAGAAGGACTAGGTGGAAGCACTAAAATAAGCTGACAAGGACTGACCATGCATTAAGAGCAAACAAGAAAATGTAGAACCATAGAAACCAAGAGATAAGTGTATCTTGAGGAAGAGATTAAGGTCATGATACTATCTCTGTGATACTGCTAAAGTTCAAGCAAATAAGCACAAAAATGTATTCAAGAAATTTGGTGACCCAGGTTCATTGAATGTTTTGCAAAAGTTTAGGGTACAAAGAGAAAGTAGACATCAGATAGCTCACTTGGGGATTCTACAGCAGTTTCTTAACTAGGGATGGGGGATGATCCCCTGTCCCCAGGGACAGGTAGTAATGTATTAGGATAGTACAATTAGCATGGAGTGGATAGGACCAGAGATGGTACTTGATGTTCTACAATGCCAATGATAGCCCCCAACAAGAAGTCACCCTCACCAAAATGTTGGTAGTGCTAGAGCAGAGTAACTGTTTCTCATAGAGTAATAATAAAAATCTGTCCAGCCAAGTTCTAAACAGAGCTTTTGTTTGTTGTTACATCATTCTACATAACAAACCTAAAAATGAAATGATTCTAAGGTGAATCCTCAATATAGTTATTCTTTTACTAGTAATGGAAAATTGTCTTGTTATTTTCTTACCTTCTCAAGTCCCTAGAGCTAGCTCCTTTTCTCCTCTTCACTTAAAATTGGATACTTCCATGCTCAGACAAGGTTGTCTCTGTTTCCGTACTTTCCTTAATGTTCTGTTGTCCTTTCTAAAATTATTATTGCAATATGAATCTGTGCCAAACTACCATATAATTTATCCATCTGTCATATTAGCTATCTCTTACCTACCTCACCTTGCTATATAAATAAGTTCCAAGATGGCAGATAATCTTGCTGATTTGATCATTGCTCTAAAACTATATAGAACATTACCCACCAATGGTAGGTATGTAATTTTTCTAAAAATTAGAAGCAATAAATTAATTGAAATTTTTGGTTATACAAGTCAATTGTGTATTGACCCCAATTCTATCTATTGTATGGTTTGGAAATTCTAAATAATACAATAATTATGGTATTTTTAATTTCCAATTTTATATTGGAATATATGAATCATTAAAATTAACATACAGTCATGCAACGTAAAAAGTTATATTTTCACTGTTTCCTCAAAATCCACAGCCCTCTTAGGAGATAATCAATTTGTTTTATGCCACAGAGTTATTTTTCTATAAATTTTATAAAGTGGTGGATCAATAGCATTTTAACAGCTTAATTAAGTTGCAGTTGTTATATGATAAACTCCATATGTTCAAATATATACAGAACAGTTAAAATTTTAAGGGTTTATCCATCACCACAATCAAAATGATACCACATCCATAATCCACAATGTACATCCTGTGTAATCTATTCCTTCAACCTTGATTGATAGCCTTATGATCGGAAACTCCACATATTTGTTTTATGTCATTATAGTTTACTTTCCCTAGATATATGCATAAGTATGCTTTTTTCTCTTCTCTTTATTCATCACATTGATTCTGAGGTTAAGCCAAGGTGTATAATATATCAATAAAGGTTTATTTTTGCTAGTTGTACACCATTCAGTGGAGATACCATTAATTGTTTACCCACTTATTAGCTTATGAATTTGTATACTTGTATATCACTAATTGTATTCATTACAGAATAATTTCTCATCTAGATTTTGTTTCTCCAATACTTAGTTACGTATGTGGTGCTGGGGTTCAATCCTAGGTCATTGTGCATGCCAGTCAACTGCTCTACTACTGAGTCACCTCTCCAGCCCCTGTTATTCTTTTTAATGATTGCATTCATCATATGGATGCACAATAATTTATTTATACTTTGAGGAACATAATTGTTTCATTATTGCAAATGATGCTTTAATGGCCATCTTTAAGCACAAGTCTAAAATAGCCTGTATAAGTACAGACATTACACTAAGTGAAATGATTAGAGTATTCAAATAAAATTTTGAAAAATTATTTTCACATAACCTTCATAAAGATTATATCTTTTCAAGTAATCAGCAATATATAAATCTGAACTTTTTCCAATGCCATTGCCAAAACAAGTTACACAGTATTACTAAACTTTTTAAATTTTGACAATTTTATATGTGAATAATGAGAGGTTTTGTGTCTTTTGATGTGCATTTTTCATAATGTGTATGATGTTTGGACAAATTTTTATATGTTTTATTAACCATTCAAAATACTATTTCTCTCAGTGATTTATGACTTGTGCTTATTTCTCCTTTGAAGTGTTATATTTTCTACAAAGACTTACTGTGCAATACTTAAATACTATACATTTTGAGTTTTTGTAGAATCACATACACACTGAAGCATTATTTTCTTTAAGTGTATTTTATTTCCAATGATTTCAGCCACTTGGAAGATACACTATTTATGCAGTGTGATCTGATGATCCTTTTCTTCAGTGTTTCTGAAAATGACATCATATTTAGGGTAATCTTAAATCCAACACATGTGAATATGTTCTAATCTTAATCTTAATATTTCTTGTTCTTTTACATTTCTGATCCATCTAAATGATTACAGTTCTGTGTAGGGATTCATCTTCCATCCTAAGTACTAAATATTCTCTTATTTCTAGAGTGATCGATTAGGTGTCCCTAATGCTTTATAGTACTCAAGTCTCAAAAATATATAGGTACATATAGAGCCTTTGTTCTATCTGCATTTTTGTGGATCCATATACCATTAATATGCTTTTAAATTTTACTGTAGCTTTATAGTATATTTTATGTAATATTGCCTCAAATTTTTTCAATCTTATTTTGACATTCTTGCATGTTTTGCACTTCTAAGATTTTTAAATAAGATTAATAGACTAAAACCATTGTCATTAGATTGAAATTACATTGCATTTATAGATTAATTTATGAGAAGTCTTATCTGTAGACTCACTATGAAAGATTTTCTAATAATGAACCATTTTTATATTCCAGGGGTTATAGTACATAATGCATTATTAGCCTTATGTAAATAGAAAATATTTTATAACCATAATAAAATTATATGGCTTTCTGCACAAGTTTAATTTCAGAGATAATTTTGTCTTTCTTTCTTTCTTATTTGGACATAGTAACAGTCATATGTTGGGTAACAGGAACCTGGGGATATGTTTTTTCTTCTCGAAGCCTTGAAGAATGAAGTTGTCATAAACATAATGAGAGTTGAAATAAAAGTAATTAATTCTATGGGAGAAAATGGCTTTTTAAATAAGTATTTCTAAAAATGTCCATGACCTGAATGGATGTTTTTCAACATGTATACGGATGCTGAAGTGTTATTGTAATGTTTTTCTTCCCTCACAGCTTCAATTAATGAATATGTTTGAAAATTTGTGGTTTCTATTAGAAGTTTCTTTTTAAATAATCATGTATTAGAGTGCCTCTTATTATGAAATTATAACATATTCTAAAGCTATCCACCTCAGTGAAATATTACTGGTTGATCTTTAAATTAATACTTTTGTAGGATGAAGGTGAGATGGCTCTTTTCATACTGTTCATAAGCTTTAAAACATGTAATAGACATTTAATATACAAAGCAATTTAAATATAATTTGAATTTGACAAATTTAATTATCAAAGCAGTGTAATGAGTTTTATGCTTTTTAACATTACCATATCATTTTCAAAAGTTTTAATGTGAAAGGCGCACACATGTACATCTCACAAAATATTAAAATAAAAAAATATCTAGAGAGTGAAAAGATGCCACTTCCATCTCCACATTCGGTGTTTCTGGTTTCCATGTTACAGCTTTCCTCTCTTCCTCTGCTTCTTCCTTCTCCTTCCACTCCTCCTCTTCCCTCTCCCTGTACCCAGGACACTACATACTAAAGAAGTACTCTGTCACTCAGCACCCGTTACAGTCTGTAAAACCTATTTATTTATTTTTCTTTGCCTTTGGTACTGGGGATTGAACCCAAGACCATTTTACCACCAAACTGCACCCCCAGCCCTTTTTACATTTTATTTTGAGCCAAGGTCTTGCTAAATTGCTTAGGATCTAATTTGTTAAGGCTGGCCTCAAACTTGTGATCCTCAGCCTCCTGATTAGCTGAGATTACAGGCATGCACCACCCGCACTTAGTAAAACCTTTTTCTTAATAGCAACCTCTCTTCTAGTTTTCTGGTGCATGTTTCTCAGAGAAAATATATATATTTGTACAGAATTTTATGTGAATAGGCATATAAGAGATATAATGCATTATGATAGTTTCCTCTCTCTCTCTCTCTTTTTCTCTTTGCTTTTGTTCTAGCAATTTAACCCATGGCCTTACACTTGCTAGGCAAGAGCTTCACCACTGATCTATATCCAAGCTCTTTTTTATTTTATTTCAAGACAGGGTCTTGCTAAGTTGCCCAGACTTGCCCAAACTTGTGATCTTCTTACCTCAGTCTCCTTAATAGCTGGGATTATATTCACATGCCACCATACCTGGTGACAACCATTCTTAAAGTGTACCAAATCTGAGCACTTAGAGTCTAGTTCAACATTTAGTGAAAGTATGATTCATAAGAATAGTGTATATTATGAAAGTTTGCAAGACAAAAATTGATAAGATGTCATATTTGAAAAAAAATTACAAAATTGAAAGAGATATTTATCTGAGTGGGTGTGAATTAGAAAATAACAAAATCTGCACACAAGAAATTATAGTGAAAGGTTTACTTAAGACCCTGAGGAAAGAGGGCAGTCTTATAGCTTAAACATTATTTGCAGATTAACTGAACATTAGAAATACAATTGGAAATATTCCCATTGCTATTAACAGAACGGTCAATTATAAGAAAATTTATGTTACATATTTTACGGTGTGACTCTCCTAGTCTACTCAATTCCAAAGACTTTGCTGGTTTCTCTAGTTTAATATGAAAATGAAATTTCATAATGAATTACAATACTTTTTCTTCATTTTCTGAGCTCTTGACTTCTTTATGATGCTACCAAAGAACAGATTCTTTGCAAGTATTTTCAGATTTATAGGCTTGTTGCAAAAATTCTAGTATAAATTCACACAAAGCAATTATCACATGTAAATGCAGAAATTTTTCATCATTAGATGGTATTTGTGATGATAGTTTTGTCTTTATTTCAGTGGATAGTCTTAAGTGTACATCTTATTGGGCAAACTAGATTTTGTAAGGTGAACTATGCAATTTATTACTTTTATCCTCAATATTCACATATACATGTATATATAAAATAAGATCCTACAGATTGATCCCATTTTTGTCACCTTTGTCTCACAGAAACCTACATTAAACTTCCACGCCATTCTCCTGGGAGACCATTAAGTAAGCCTCCTGTGTGTAGACCATTAAGTAAGCCCGATTTCTGTGTGTCCAATTTTGTCTCCAGTCACAGGCCGCTTTCCAGACTGTACTCGAAATTTAATCTGCTCATCATACATCCCCACTTAAATCCTTCTGATGGGTTTCCCTTGAAAATCATTGGTTCACAAATCTCTTCATGCTTTCAGCTTCATTTCCCATCATACCCACCCCATCGTCTCCTTATACACTTGTGAACATGCTCATACACTCCTAGAAACACAAAATTTTGCTCTAGCTGTAGATTGACCATAATTTTGCTCCATATTGTAACTTTTTCTTTTTACTTGAGAATATTCATGCATTGTGTTCCCTTTGCCTTTTTTCATTATCCCATTATAATTATGATAAAAAACATTGTTGAGAAGATATGGCTTTACTTTTTATTATTATCATTATTATTGAAAATGGTCTCAGTCTTGGTGAAGCATAAGTGAGATCAGCCTACGCTGAACCAAAGGGCTTAACTGAAAAAAAATGTTATCATTTAAAGGGATGTGCTCACCATTTTAGGTATATTAATATTATACCCATGAGAAAACTTTTTTGATGACATCTTTATTAATGTAGATTCCGTTTAGGCTTGGGAATCTAGTTATTTAGATAATGGAATTAGGAAAGTGGGGCTGTAGTGGTGGCTCAGCGGTTGCACACTTGCCTGGCATATGCTGTACGCTGGTTTGAACCCCAATACCAGTTGCACAACAAGGTATCAGAGCAACAAAAAAGCCACATGAAAAACTGAATAGAATTGATTTTTTTCTCTCTCTTACTGTCCCTCTTTCTTCAAAGAGAAAAAAAAATAGGAAAATAATTATAATTATGATAAAAATCATATAAAATTAACATTTCCTATATTTATACACTCATACACATGCATAGTTAAAAATGTGAATGAATTTGATGAATAAGAACATTGAAATATAAGAACCCAATTCATGGGAGTTTGAGAATACATATACATCATGTCTACATATACATGTACATGTTCATCTATTGCATGCACTGAACATGTCTGTTCTTCCATGATATGCTAACCTAATAGTTCTGGAGACACACTTTCTACATTTGCTTATGTGATTCTTCTATTTATTTTTTAATATCTTTCACCCTCTCCTCATAGATACATAATTTATTTGTTAAACCCAATTTTGTTTTTATGGTATAGGTTGTAAACCAAATGCATTTAAAGAAGATATGTAGGGAAGATAATTGGGCAAAACAGTTTGGACATAAGCCTTAAAGAGCCAGGTGTCAGAGGTGAACTGAATATATGTTCCACTATATCCAGGAGCAGCAGCTGATTAACTCTACTATTCCAGAATGTTGACCTTGTTCTGCTATACTTAACCTATATATTTTTAACGTTCATGAAAAAAATCAAAACTCTTGATTGATTTTTTTTTAAACAGAGAGGGAGAGGGAGAGAGAATCAATTTTATTTAGCTTTTCACGTGACTTTTGTTGCTCCAAGACTTTGTTGTGTATGTGGTGCAGGGGTTTGAACCTGTGTACTTGTGCATGCCAGGCAAGTGCCATTAACTGCTGAGCCACTGCTCTAGCACCAAAACTCTTGGTTTTAAAAATAGCATGTTAATCTTAAAAGTTAGAATCTATGTAAGAGTTTTTAAAATTATTTTTTACTTTTATTAATCCTCGATCTATCATTTAAGAATCTGTGCTCTCAGACAACTCTGAATCACCTCTTAATTTTACCTTTGTTTAAGTGTCAATTGTCAAAAATTACCTTAATTCTTCATGTCCAGGTCATTCCCCTAGGGGAAAGATGTCAAAATTGTTCCCATAATCACCAATAAATTATTCCTTTATTAGAGTCTGAAAATACACAATTAGCATAAGTACTCAGGACTACATGAAAAGAACACTTACTAAAATGGATAATATTTAACTTGTCACATTATGTACTATATGGAAACATTAGACTTTCACAGATTATCCAATCCAAAGTTTTTATTTTATATGCAATACAATTAAGAGATAAATTAGGACTGGGTAATAACCAAATTCTTCTGATTGCAAATTTAGGGGGCTTTCTTAGTCTTCCATGATATCCTTTGTTTATCTCAGTGTGAATGAAGTTTAGAGAGTCAATCTTGCTGTAATAGAGGACCAGGGTGAGTCAGAAGAAATAAGTTAAAGGAACATTTAGCATGCTAAAACATAAAAATAAAAGAAAGTAAAACAGTCCTACATAATGAGTGAGATGATTACAAAAATATTGTGTCTCTAATCTAAAGATCCATTTGTTCTTTTTCAAGAATTGCCTTAAATTACATATATTTATTTTTTACGTATTCTTTTTTCTTTAATAGAACTTTGTGCCAGGATGGCATGGTCTTAAAGTAGAGCACTGCAACATTAAAATTACTCAGACTAAAGTAATAGGTTCTTCAGAATGAATTGCAAAGAAGCCAGGGATTTCATCTTTGCAGTAATTTTTATCTCTTCTACGTTATAATTATAAATGTGAAAATTTCTTTGTGCAATTTTGATTTCCCCATTGTTATATGAATTACTTGATTTAATTGTTAAATATCTGAATATTTTATAATATTATTAAGTCACTAATATTTTGATAATGCTTAGCATATGTGTAGTCATGATTTTGTTTCCACTCTGAGGATTATACAAATTAAATTTGATGTGCACCAAATGCAAATAACCTTCAATTTAGTATGACATAATAGGCACACGCGCAATTTCTAGAGACTAGCTTTACATCTTAGTTTTCGTAGCATTGTACAAAGAAATCATTAACTTTAGTAAAATGAGTCAATTTTTCTATTAAATGTACTCCACTATAAAAAACATCACAAAGAACTAAAATATAGGACATCATTCATTCTGCATTAACTAAATTTTCTTAAAATATATCTCTGTGAGAATTTTATTAAAAAGAAGACAGTATTTCCATGGTTTAAATGCTCGAACTGCCTTTTATATATATTTCCTGTTTTTTGTTTTATTTTATTTTTAAATTTAATTTAATTTTATTGATTTAGTTTTTAAAATTCTTTCCAGATAGTCTTACATTTAGGAGGGAATTGTTGTCCTACAATTGTGAACAAATGCATAATGCCAGAGCAAGCAAAGGCTGATGCTATTCCATGTTCTCCCCCATTTGGGTACACCCGAATCCCATGTTTTCCCCTACTTAACCCAGTGTTAGTTGGGCTTCACATGGAAGTCGAAGGTTGCGCACTGGGTTGATACCCCCATACTCCCTCCTTCCAGCAGCCTTGATAACCCTCCTGTCCTCACCCCTCCCTGCCACCTTCGCTTCATCCCCTAGTGCCCTAGGCAAGATTCCCCCTGCTCCTGTAAGAAGTTCACCTGTGTTGAGGTTATTATTATTAGCTTAGCCACTATTAGTCTGTTTCCGATTATAATTTAGCTTCCACATATGAGAGACAACATTCAACATCATTCATTTGCATTAACTAAATTTTCATAAAATATATCTCTGTGAGAATTTTATTAAAAAGAAGACAGTATTTCCATCATTAAAATGCTTGAACTGCCTTTCATAGATCTTTCCCATTTTTTGTTTTAAAACAAATGTCTCCAGTGACATATATCTCTATTTTCCTGAAGCTGGAATTTTGATAGATACCTCACAAGCCACAATTGTACAGAATTTCTGATTTAAAATAGTTACCTCTAATTTTGTTATGAATGTCAAATTTTCTGCAAGTTTTAAAGGTTTTATTCATTTGACTAATATATCTCTGCAAAGAAGAATGCCTTAGGCTCCCAAATTTTGCTTTATGTATTTAGAGAGCTTATTAGGAAAGAACGCTCTGTCTTAAAAGAGCAGTCAAATGTGTCTTCTCCTTTGTGTTGCAATAAGAACAATGCCCTTTGTTCTAGTGTGAGCACATACATGCTTCTGTTGTCTCTTAAATAGCACTTTTCATTAGTGACTATGGTCCATTGGCATATCTGTTGAGTTAGCCAAAGGAACAAATGAAAGTTATATAACTTTTCTAACAAACCTCGTATGTTTGTTTTATTTTGGGCCTCTTTGGGATCACGTGACTTAAACTTTCCTGTTAAGGACCATGTAAAATGCAGACTTGCTAGATGGGATAATATTTTAATTTGTCACACTGTTTACTGTTTGGAAACTAAGACTTCCTTTCACAGATTATCTAGTCCGAAGTCTTTATTTTACATGGAATATAGTTTATCTATAAACTAGGACTCTGGTGAGAAATCAAATTCTTTTGATTCCAAATTTAGTATTATCACTATTCCAATATTACTCTCCAAACCTTGGCCATTGGCTACCTCTTCTTAAATAATCTATTCATAACGTCAAGATCCAACAGGAACTTCAACATTTCACTCTCCAGCTGACATCTGTTTAATGTGAGTCTCTGTTGTAGAGCTAATGCCATGCACAATTCTGGTTAAATTGTAGGTAATAAAAAGTATGCAGCTTACTACAAAGGTGATCTCAGAATTTGGCCACAGTCCTTGAGATTAGTATTATACCATTGCCACCTTCTTATGGTAGTGGTCACCTTTTTCCTTCTCTTCTTTTCCCTTTCTCCTTCCCTCTCTCTCTCTCTCTCCCTCTGCCCCTTCTTCACTGACCCCCTCCAGCTCTGTGATGCTATCTCAGTGTTGAGGATCAGTGAACCTGTAGTGAGCTGTCTGTCCTGTCTGTCATGAAGGAGAAATACCTGCTAACATCTTCACCTTGCCACCCTTGTTCCCTGAGAATCATCTGTCACTGATGATATTGACTTTGGGTTGTATAAATTTGATGTGACTACTCTTTACTCTGTACTGTAACTACTTTAGTAGTTATTAAAATGATAGTAGATAGACCAGAGCATAAAACCACGGATTCAAATGCTTCTATGAGTCGCTAGTATCTCTTCTGCTTAGCTTGAAAGCTTTTTTTGCTTTCCCTAATCCATGTTCATTAGACTAAAAAAAAGATGTAAAATTGATTTAACCTTATGAAATTCGCCAATTTTAGATATTCACCCATCCTTTTACCTGATAAAATGTATCACTAAATCAAGCTTCTGAATGCTCTACAAGCATGAGAAATTTGTATTCTTTTTTTTTATTAAGGAATTGAGTAGTTGTACCATCAAAAATGTTTATAAAGTGACAGCAAGATATTTATTTAATCCTAAATCATAATTACCCTCTCATTGCCAATACCCCAGTCTATTGATTCTTCTATATTACACCCCTGTAGCAAAAATAAATGTCCATATACATATATGTATAAGATTGTGAATTTTGCAAAATTAAATGATTGCATAAATATTATTTGACTTCTTGGGAGAGGGGGTAAAGATTATGCTACATTGTTGATTGTCCCCCTAGATCCCTTCCTATCTTCTCTCCCTTTCCCATCCCCCAACTCTCCCCTCCTCACTACCCCGCTACATTTTCTATGGTTCCCTGAGATTATGTGTTGCTATGCTCTTGGTGCATCCACTACATGAAGTTGACTATCTTTCACCTAAGCCTGGGTTAGACTTAGCCTCCAAAATGAGGGAAACCTTTTGACCCTTGACTCTCTGGATTTGGCTAACTTCACTAAGAATGATTTCTTATATTGTCATACATTTACCCTCAAAGGACACAATATTGTTGTTTATAATAGTTGAGTAGAACTCCATTGTGTGTGTGTGTGTGTGTGTGTGTGTGTGTGTGTGTAGTGCATATATATATGCATTATATATAGTATATATGTATATATACTATATATATCAAAAATTTTGGATCCATTCATCCAGCAAGGGACATTTGGTTTGATTCCATAATTTAGTTATTATAAATTGAGCTGCTTTGAACCTTAATTTTGCTGTGTCAGAGTAATGTGCTGATTCTAATTCCTCTGGAAAAATATTAGAAGAGGGTTAGCATGTTCATACAGTGAATCTGTTCCTAAATTCTTGAGAAGTCTCCACATTACTTTCCAGAGTGGCTGTACCAGCCTGAAGCTCCACCAATAGTGTGCTAGTGTTCCTATCTCCCCACAACCCCTCCAGCATTTGTTACTGTTTGTAGTCTTCATCTTTGCCAGTTTGACAGGAATATAAAATCTTAATGTAATTTTCATTTGCATTTCGCTGATTACTAGTGAATTAGAGCACTTTCTCGTGTATACATTGGTTTGCTCGGTGTCCTGTGTTGAGAAGGTTTTGTTTAACTCTCTGGTGCATTTACTAATTGAATTGTTTTTATTTTTGATAGTAAGCTTTTCGAGTTCTTTGTAAATTTTGGTTATTACTTCTGTGCCAGAGGAATCAGAGCCCATGGTTATCTCCTATTCCATATGTTCTTTCTTCACAGTTTGACCAATTCCTTATCTAATCAAAAGGTTTTTTGCAGTTTAGGCATCCCACTTATTAATTCTTGATTTTAATACTTTTTGCTTTGGGAGTCTTGTTGGGGGAAGTCTTTGCCAACTCCCATATACAGGAATATATGATATATGATATCCAAATATATGATATCCAAATATATGATAGCTGTTTAATTCCTAGTTGCTTGACTCATTTTGATTTAATTTTTTGTGCAATGTGAGCAATAAGGATCTAATTTCAACTTCCTGCACGTGGCTGCCCAGTTTGTCCAGCACCATTTGTTGAACAGGCTGTCTCTCCTCCATGTTATATTTTGAACCCCTTTGTCAAAGATCAGATGTTTAAAGATTTGTGGGTTTGTCTCAAGAGTCTTCTATTCTATTCTGTTGGTCTTCATTTCTATTTTGATACCAGTAACGTGCTGTTTTTGTTACTACAGCTCTGTAGTATAGTTTTAGATCTAGCATTGTGAATCCACCTGTTTGTCTTTCTTGCTTAGTAATGTTTTGGCTCTTCTGGGTTTGTTGTTGTTCCAAATTAATTTGAGAATTGCTCTTTCTATATCCGTAAAGAATGACATTGGTATCTTGATGGGGATTTCATTGAATCTATATAGTGCTTTTGGCAGAATAGCCATTTTAATTATATTAATTCTGCCTAACCAAGAACATGGAACATCTTTCCATTTTGTCAGGTATTCTTCAGTTTCTGTCTTTGGTGATTGATAATTTTCATTGTAAAGGCCTTTTACTTCCCTTATTACATTAATTTCCAAGTGTTTTATTCTTTTTGAGGATATTGTGAATGGAATAGATTTTCTGATTTCTTCTTTTGCCCTATTATTATTAGCATACAGGAAAGCTATTGATTTCTGGGTGTTCATCTGATAGTCTGCTACTTTGCTAAATCTGTTTATAAACTCTCGCA
Source organism: Aplodontia rufa (assembly GCA_004027875.1). NCBI lineage: Eukaryota > Metazoa > Chordata > Mammalia > Rodentia > Aplodontiidae > Aplodontia > Aplodontia rufa. The sequence continues at coordinate 35,778 of PVKS010019556.1, forward strand.
GTTTTCTGGTGGAGCTTTATGGATCTTCCAGATATAGAATCATGTCATCAGCAAAAAAGGATAGCTTGACTTTGTCTTCTTATTCGTGTGTTTTGATTTCCTTCTCTTGCCTAATCGTTCCAGCCACGGTCTCAAGGACTATATTGAATGAAAGTGGTGAGAGGGGCAGCCTTGTCTTTTTCCTTAGTTTAGTGGAAATGCTTTCAGCTTTACTCCATCTAGTAATATAATAGCTTAGGTTTTGGCATATATGGCGTTTACATAGTTAAGATAATATCCTTTGAACCCTGCTTTTTCTAGATTTTTGAACATAAATGGGTGCTGGATTTATTGAAGGCCTTTTCTGCATCAATTTAAATGATCATATGGTTTTTGTCTTTTATTCTGTTTAAGTGATGAATCACGTTTATTGATTTGTGTATGTTGAGCCAACCTTGCATCCCTGGAAAGATGTCCACTTGATTGTGATGAATTATCTTCTTGATGTGATTTTGAATGTGGTTTGCTAGAACTTTATTAAGGAAAGTTGCATCGATGATCATCAGGGATTTGCTTTGTAATTTTTTGATGCATTTTTGTTGGATTTTGGTATCACAATTTTGGTTTCCTCATAAAAATGTTTGGGAGAGTTCTGTCCTTATCAATTTGTTGGAATAGCTTAATAAGTAGAGATATTAGCTCCAACTCATAGGTGGGAGGGGAATCCATCAGGTCCTGGGCTTTTCTCCCTTTGGAAGGGTTTTAATTGCTATATGAATTTCTGTGCCTGTTATTGGGCTGTTTAGGATTTCAACATTATCTTTCATCAGTTTGGGGATGTTCTATATGTCTGCAAATTTTTCCATATCTTCCATATTATCTAATTTTGAGAAGTGTAGTTTTCAAAATATGTTCTTATACTCCATTACTCCATGTGATTCACACAGGGTCAGTGTCGATCGCACCCTTTTTGTTGGTGATTTTGTTGATTTGCTTTGATCCTTTCCTTCTTTTAGTGAGATTAGCAAAGGGGTCTGTCAATTTTATTTATTTTTTTAAAGAACCAGCTGTTTGTTTTGTCAATTTATTTTTTAAAGAAAGAGAAAGGGACAGTGAGAAAGAGAAAGAGAGAATCAATTTTATTTAGTTTTTCATGTTGCTTTTTTTGCTCTGATACTTCATTTGTACATTTTGCTGGGGTTCAAACACACTTCCTGGAGCATTCCGGGTGAGCACCATAACCGCAGAGCCACAGCTCCAGCCCCTTGTCAATTCTTTTTATTGTTTTTTTTTTTTTTGTTCTCAGTGATTCTGATGTAGATGTATATTAAGAATGGAATGGTAATCAACTCATGTTTAAACATGAATGGAATAAAAGGAAAATCCCAAATTCAAAAAAATTTGGGCATTGCATAAAATGTTATATTTTGATAAGGATACCACTAGGATCAAAAAGTCAAGTGTATATATTTACATGTGATAAAACAAAAATAAGTATTTTTCTATGCTCCAGCTAGACAACTGGCATCATAATTTTTGCATGTTAAAGGTTTGTTGTATTGGTGGTATAAAATAACAAATATGCTACAACAGACTCTAAATAGCTTTCAGTGGTTATTTTAGCATTATTTTTTACGTTTGTAAAATTATGATTCAAATTGACATGCACATGAAATGGTAAAATATTTACTTTTGAAAGATGCCAAACTGAAAAAAAAGTAGAGCTAATTTAGATAATCTTAGGACATTTCAAAATGATTATTTGTTTTGGCTGTGACAGATCTTTGTATTCTAACAACTATGAACATTATTTATATGATATTTCTAGAGCACTCCATATTGCAGAGGGCCTTACATTTAATTCGGTCTACTTTGAGATAGCTGTTGGGTATACGTATACTGTTACTAGATAGCATTCAGAAACAGAATGCCATAAAATTTTATAATTTCAGTCTGAACTGAAAAAAATTCAAACATTAGTAAAAATAAAAATCATTAGAAATTGTTCACAAGTTTCATAATTTGTTTAAATTATATTTCCCCTTGAGAACCAGTAATCGCATAGCAGACAGCAGCTTGCAATTCTTTTAACCCAATTAATAAATGGGCCAAAGAGCTAAGTAGAAACTTCTCAACAGAGGACACTGATCAAGCCAATGAATACATGAGAAAGTGCTCTAAATCATTAGTAATCAGAGAAATGCAAATGAAAACCACACTAAGATATCACCTTACACCAGTCTGAATGGCAAAGATGAAGAAAATAAACAACAATAGATGCTGGAGGGGCTGTGGAGAGATAGGCACACTAACACACTGTTGGTGGAGCTGCAGACTGGTACAGCCCCTCTGGAAAGCAGTATGGAGAATCCTTAAGAAATTAGGGATGACTCCACCATACGACCCTGCTATTCCACTCCTGGGTATCTTTCCAGGGGAC